>CAWWDY010001479.1:0-31075 GCA_963942605.1 Poecilus cupreus | reverse complement strand
TTCACCAACATTAGCTATTATACACGACAGAAACATGAATATGACAGTTTAAATACTTGAAAACAGCATTTTGTATGTTTCTGCAAGCTGATAACAGCTATTTTATCTTGTTTTTGCAAACATAAGCCATTACAAACGACATATACATGAATATGACAGTTTAAATACTTGAAAACTGTGTTTTGTTTGCTTTTGCATGCTTAAAACAGCATTTTTATCTTGCTTTCAATAACATTAGCTATTATACTCGACAGAAACATGAATATGCCAATTTAAATACTTGAAAACAGCATTTTGTATGTTTTTGCAATCTGAAAACAGCTATTTTATCTTGAGTTTGCAAACATAAGCCATTACACACGACATATACATGAACATGACAGTTTAAATACTTGAAAACGGTGTTTTGTATGCTTTTGCATGCTTAAAACAGCATTTTTATCTTGCTTTCACCAACATTAGCTATTATACACGACAGAAACATGAATATGACAGTTTAAATACTTGAAAATGGTGTTTTGTATGCTTTTGCATGCTTAAAACAGCATTTTTATCTTGCTTTCACCAACATTAGCTATTATACACGACAGAAACATGAATATGACAGTTTACATACTTGAAACCAGCATTTTGTATGTTTTTGCAAGCTGATAACATGTATTTTATTTTGATTTTGCAAACATAAGCCATTACACACGACATATACATGAATATGACAGTTTAAATACTTGAAAACGGTGTTTTTTATGCGTTTGCATGCTTAAAACAGCATTTTTATCTTGCTTTTACCAACATTAGCTATTATACACGACAGAAACATGAATATGACAGTTTAAATACTTGAAAACGGTGTTTTGTATGTTTTTGCAAGTTGAAAACAGCTATTTTATCTTGATTTTGCAAACATAAGCCAATACACACGACATATACATGAATATGACAGTTTAAATACTGGAAAACGGTGTTTTGTATGCTTTTGCATGCTTAAAACAACATTTTTATCTTGCTTTCACCAACATTAGCTATTATACATGACAGGAACATGAATATGACAGTTTAAATACTTGAAAACGGTGTTTTGTATGCTTTTGCATGCTTAAAACAGCAATTTTGTCTTGCTTTCACCAACATTAGCTATTATACACGACAGAAACATGAATATGACAGATTAAATACTTGAAAACGGTGTTTTGTATGCTTTTGCATGATTAAAACAGCATTTTTATCTTGCTTTCACCAACATTAGCTATTATAAACGACAGAAACATGAATATGACAGTTTAAATACTTGACAACGGTGTTTTGTATGCTTTTGCATGCTTAAAACAGCATTTTTATCTTGCTTTCACCAACATTAGCTATTACACACGACAGAAAAATGAATATGACAGTTTAAATACTTGAAAACAGCATTTTGTATGTTTTAGCAAGATGAAAACAGCTATTTTATCTTGATTTTGCAAACATAAGCCAATACACACGACATATACATGAATATCACAGTTTAAATTCTGGAAAACTGTGTTTTGTATGCTTTTGCATGCTTAAAACAGCATTTTCATCTTGCTATCACCAACATTAGCTATTATACACGACAGAAACATGTATATGACAGTTTAAATACTTGAAAACAGCATTTTGTATGTTTTTGCCAGCTGAAAACAACTATTTTATCTTGATTTTGCAAACATAAGCCATTACACACGACATATACATGAATGTGACAGTTTAAATACTTGAAAACGGTGTTTTGTATGCTTTTGCATGCTTAAAACAGCATTTTCATTTTGCTTTCACCAACATTAGCTATTATTCACGATAGAAACATGAATATGACAGTTTAAATACTTGAAAACAGCATTTTGTATGTTTTTGCAAGCTGAAAACAGCTATTTTATCTTGATTTTGCAAACATAAGCCATTACACACGACATATACATGAATATGACAGTTTAAATACTTGAAAAAGGTGTTTTATATGCTTTTGCATGCTTAAAACAGCATTTTTATCTTGCTTTCACCAACATTAGCTGTTATACACGACAGAATCATAAATATGACAGTTTAAATACTTGAAAACGGTGTTTTGTTTGCTTTTGCATGCTTAAAACAGCATTTTTATCTTGCTTTCACCAACATTAGCTATTATACACGACAGAAACATGAATATGACAGTTTAAATACTTGAAAACAGCATTTTGTATGTTTCTGCAAGCTGATAACAGCTATTTTATCTTGTTTTTGCAAACATAAGCCATTACAAACGACATATACATGAATATGACAGTTTAAATACTTGAAAACTGTGTTTTGTTTGCTTTTGCATGCTTAAAACAGCATTTTTATCTTGCTTTCAATAACATTAGCTATTATACTCGACAGAAACATGAATATGACAATTTAAATACTTGAAAACAGCATTTTGTATGCTTTTGCATGCTTAAAACAGCATTTTTATCTTGCTTTCACCAACATTAGCTATTATACACGACAGAAACATGAATATGACAGTTTAAATACTTGAAAATGGTGTTTTGTATGCTTTTGCATGCTTAAAACAGCATTTTTATCTTGCTTTCACCAACATTAGCTATTATACACGACAGAAACATGAATATGACAGTTTACATACTTGAAACCAGCATTTTGTATGTTTTTGCAAGCTGATAACATGTATTTTATTTTGATTTTGCAAACATAAGCCATTACACACGACATATACATGAATATGACAGTTTAAATACTTGAAAACGGTGTTTTTTATGCGTTTGCATGCTTAAAACAGCATTTTTATCTTGCTTTTACCAACATTAGCTATTATACACGACAGAAACCTGAATATGACAGTTTAAATACTTGAAAACGGTGTTTTGTATGTTTTTGCAAGTTGAAAACAGCTATTTTATCTTGATTTTGCAAACATAAGCCAATACACACGACATATACATGAATATGACAGTTTAAATACTGGAAAACGGTGTTTTGTATGCTTTTGCATGCTTAAAACAACATTTTTATCTTGCTTTCACCAACATTAGCTATTATACATGACAGGAACATGAATATGACAGTTTAAATACTTGAAAACGGTGTTTTGTATGCTTTTGCATGCTTAAAACAGCAATTTTGTCTTGCTTTCACTAACATTAGCTATTATACACGACAGAAACATGAATATGACAGATTAAATACTTGAAAACGGTGTTTTGTATGCTTTTGCATGCTTAAAACAGCATTTTTATCTTGCGTTCACCAACATTAGCTATTATAAACGACAGAAACATGAATATGACAGTTTAAATACTTGACAACGGTGTTTTGTATGCTTTTGCATGCTTAAAACAGCATTTTTATCTTGCTTTCACCAACATTAGCTATTACACACGACAGAAAAATGAATTTGACAGATTAAATACTTGAAAACAGCATTTTGTATGTTTTTGCAAGCTGAAAACAGCTATTTTATCTTGATTTTGCAAACATAAGCCATTACACACGACATATACATGAATATGACAGTTTAAATACTTGAAAACGGTGTTTTGTATGCTTTTGCATGCTTAAAACAGCATTTTTATCTTGTTTTCACCAACATTAGCTATTATACACGACAGAAACATGAATATGGCAGTTAAAATACTTGAAAACGGTGTTTTGTATGCTTTTGCATGCTTAAAACAGCATTTTTATCTTGCTTTCTCCAACATTAGCTATTATACACGACAGAAACATGAATATGACAGTTTAAATACTTGAAAACAGCATTTTGTATGTTTTAGCAAGATGAAAACAGCTATTTTATCTTGATTTTGCAAACATAAGCCAATACACACGACATATACATGAATATCACAATTTAAATACTGGAAAACTGTGTTTTGTATGCTTTTGCATGCTTAAAACAGCATTTTCATCTTGCTTTCACCAACATTAGCTATTATACACTACAGAAACATGTATATGACAGTTTAAATACTTGAAAACAGCATTTTGTATGTTTTTGCCAGCTGAAAACAACTATTTTATCTTGATTTTGCAAACATAAGCCATTACAAACGACATATACATGAATGTGACAGTTTAAATACTTGAAAACGGTGTTTTGTATGCTTTTGCATGCTTAAAACAGCATTTTCATTTTGCTTTCACCAACATAAGCTATTATTCACGATAGAAACATGAATATGACAGTTTAAATACTTGAAAACAGCATTTTGTATGTTTTTGCAAGCTGAAAACAGCTATTTTATCTTGATTTTGCAAACATAAGCCATTACACACGACATATACATGAATATGACAGTTTAAATACTTGAAAAAGGTGTTTTATATGCTTTTGCATGCTTAAAACAGCATTTTTATCTTGCTTCCACCAACATTAGCTATTATACACGACAAAAACATGAATATGACAGTTTAAATACTTGAAAACGGTGTTTTGTATGCTTTTGCATGCTTAAAACAGCATTTTTATCTTGCTTTCTCCAACATTAGCTATTATACACGACAGAAACATGAATATGACAGTTTAAATACTTGAAAACAGCATTTTGTATGTTTTAGCAAGATGAAAACAGCAATTTTATCTTGATTTTGCAAACATAAGCCAATACACACGACATATACATGAATATCACAGTTTAAATACTGGAAAACTGTGTTATGTATGCGTTTGCATGCTTAAAACAGCATTTTTATCTTGCTTTTACCAACATTAGCTATTATACACGACAGAAACATGAATATGACAGTCTAAATACTTGAAAACGGTGTTTTGTATGGTTTTGCAAGTTGAAAACAGCTATTTTATCTTAATTTTGCAAACATAAGCCAATACACACGACATATACATGAATATGACAGTTTAAATACTGGAAAACGGTGTTTTGTATGCTTTTGCATGCTTAAAACTGCATTTTTATCTTGCTTTCACTAACATTAGCTATTATACACGACAGAAACATTAATATGACAGTTTAAATACTTGAAAACAGCATTGTTATGTTTTTGCAAGTTGAAAACAGCTATTTTATCCTGATTTTGCAAACATAAGCCAATACACACGACATATACATGAATATGACAGTTTAAATACTTGAAAACGGTGTTTTGTATGCTTTTGCATGCTTAAAACAGCATTTTTATTTTGATTTCACCAACATTAGCTAGTATACACGACAGAAATATGAATATGACATTTTAAATACTTGAAAACAGCATTTTGTATGTTTTTGCAAGCTGAAAACAGCTATTTTATCTTGATTTTAGAAACATAAGCAATTACACACGACATATACATGAATATGACAGTTTAAATACTTGAAAAAGTGTATTGTATGCTTTTGCATGCTTAAAACAGCATTTTTATCATGCTTTCACCAACATTAGCTATTATACACGACAAAAACATGAATATGACAGTTTAAATACTTAAAAACGGTGTTTTGTTTGCTTTTGCATGCTTAAAACAGCATTTTTATCTTGCTTTCACCAACATTAGCTATTATACACGACAGAAACATGAATGTCACAGTTTAAATACTTGAAAGCAGCATTTTGTATGTGTTTGCAAGCTGATAACATCTATTTTATCTTGATTTTGCAAACATAAGCCATTACACACGACATATACATGAATATGACAGTTTAAATACTTGAAAACGGTGTTTTTTATGCGTTTGCATGCTTAAAACAGCATTTTTATCTTGCTTTTACCAACATTAGCTATTATACACGACAGAAACATGAATATGACAGTTTAAATACTTGAAAACGGTGTTTTGTATGTTTTTGCAAGTTGAAAACAGCTATTTTATCTTGATTTTGCAAACATAAGCCAATACACACGACATATACATGAATATGACAGTTTAAATACTGGAAAACGGTGTTTTGTATGCTTTTGCATGCTTAAAACAACATTTTTATCTTGCTTTCACCAACATTAGCTATTATACATGACAGGAACATGAATATGACAGTTTAAATACTTGAAAACGGTGTTTTGTATGCTTTTGCATGCTTAAAACAGCATTTTTATCTTGCTTTCTCCAACATTAGCTATTATACACGACAGAAACATGAATATGACAGTTTAAATACTTGAAAACAGCATTTTGTATGTTTTAGCAAGATGAAAACAGCAATTTTATCTTGATTTTGCAAACATAAGCCAATACACACGACATATACATGAATATCACAGTTTAAATACTGGAAAACTGTGTTTTGTGTGCGTTTGCATGCTTAAAACAGCATTTTTATCTTGCTTTTACCAACATTAGCTATTATACACGACAGAAACATGAATATGACAGTCTAAATACTTGAAAACGGTGTTTTGTATGGTTTTGCAAGTTGAAAACAGCTATTTTATCTTAATTTTGCAAACATAAGCCAATACACACGACATATACATGAATATGACAGTTTAAATACTGGAAAACGGTGTTTTGTATGCTTTTGCATGCTTAAAACTGCATTTATATCTTGCTTTCACTAACATTAGCTATTATACACGACAGAAACATTAATATGACAGTTTAAATACTTGAAAACAGCATTTTGTATGTTTTTGCAAGTTGAAAACAGCTATTTTATCCTGATTTTGCAAACATAAGCCAATACACACGACATATACATGAATATGACAGTTTAAATACTTGAAAACGGTGTTTTGTATGCTTTTGCATGCTTAAAACAGCATTTTTATTTTGATTTCACCAACATTAGCTAGTATACACGACAGAAATATGAATATGAGATTTTAAATACTTGAAAAAAGCATTTTGTATGTTTTTGCAAGCTGAAAACAGCTATTTTATCTTGATTTTAGAAACATAAGCAATTACACACGACATATACATGAATATGACAGTTTAAATACTTGAAAAAGTGTATTGTATGCTTTTGCATGCTTAAAACAGCATTTTTATCATGCTTTCACCAACATTAGCTATTATACACGACAAAAACATAAATATGACAGTTTAAATACTTAAAAACGGTGTTTTGTTTGCTTTTGCATGCTTAAAACAGCATTTTTATCTTGCTTTCACCAACATTAGCTATTATACACGACAGAAACATGAATGTCACAGTTTACATACTTGAAAGCAGCATTTTGTATGTTTTTGCAAGCTGATAACATCTATTTTATCTTGATTTTGCAAACATAAGCCATTACACACGACATATACATGAATATGACAGTTTAAATACTTGAAAACTGTGTTTTTTATGCGTTTGCATGCATAAAACAGCATTTTTATCTTGCTTTTACCAACATTAGCTATTATACACGACAGAAACATGAATATGACAGTTTAAATACTTGTAAACGGTGTTTTGTATGTTTTTGTAAGTTGAAAACAGCTATTTTATCTTGATTTTGCAAACATAAGCCAATACACACGACATATACATGAATATGACAGTTTAAATACTGGAAAACGGTGTTTTGTATGCTTTTGCATGCTTAAAACTGCATTTTTATCTTGCTTTCAATAACATTAGCTATTATACACGACAAAAACATTAATATGACATTTTAAATACTTGAAAACAGCATTTTGTATGTTTTTGCAAGTTGAAAACAGCTATTTTATCTTGATTTTGCAAACAAAAGCCAATACACACGACATATACATGAATATGACAGTTTAAATACTTGAAAACGGTGTTTTGTATGCTTTTGCATGCTTAAAATAGTATTTTTATCTTGCTTTCACCAACATTAGCTGTTATACACGACAGAAACATGAATATGACAGTTTAAATACTTGAAAACGGTGTTTTGTTTGCTTTTGCATGCTTAAAACAGCATTTTTATCTTGCTTTCACCAACATTAGCTATTATACACGACAGAAACATGAATATGACAGTTCAAATACTTGAAAACAGCATTTTGTATGTTTTTGCAAGCTGATAACAGCTATTTTATCTTGTTTTTGCAAACATAAGCCATTACACACGACATATACATGAATATGACAGTTTAAATACTTGAAAACTGTGTTTTTTATGCGTTTGCATGCTTAAAACAGCATTTTTATCTTGCTTTTACCAACATTAGCTATTATTTACGACAGAAACATGAATATGACAGTTTAAATACTTGAAAACGGTGTTTTGTATGTTTTTGCAAGTTGAAAACAGCTATTTTATCTTGATTTTGCAAACATACGCCAATACACACGACATATACATGAATATGACAGATTAAATACTTGAAAACGGTGTTTTGTATGCTTTTGCATGCTCAAAACAGCATTTTTATCTTACTTTCACCAACATTAGGTATTATAAACGACAGAAACATGAATATGACAGTTTAAATACTTGACAACGGTGTTTTGTATGCTTTTTCATGCTTAAAACAGCATTTTTATCTTGCTTTCACCAACATTAGCTATTACACACGACAGAAAAATGAATTTGACAGATTAAATACTTAAAAACAGCATTTTGTATGTTTTTGCAAGCTGAAAACAGCTATTTTATCTTGATTTTGCAAACATAAGCCATTACACACGACATATACATGAATATGACAGTTTAAATACTTGAAAACTGTGTTTTTTATGCGTTTGCATGCTTAAAACAGCATTTTTATCTTGCTTTTACCAACATTAGCTATTATACACGACAGAAACATGAATATGACAGTTTAAATACTTGAAAACGGTGTTTTGTATGTTTTTGTAAGTTGAAAACAGCTATTTTATCTTGATTTTGCAAACATAAGCCAATACACACGACATATACATGAATATGACAGTTTAAATACTGGAAAACGGTGTTTTGTATGCTTTTGCATGCTTAAAACTGCATTTTTATCTTGCTTTCAATAACATTAGCTATTATACACGACAAAAACATTAATATGACAGTTTAAATACTTGAAAACAGCATTTTGTATGTTTTTGCAAGTTGAAAACAGCTATTTTATCTTGATTTTGCAAACAAAAGCCAATACACACGACATATACATGAATATGACAGTTTAAATACTTGAAAACGGTGTTTTGTATGCTTTTGCATGCTTAAAACAGTATTTTTATCTTGCTTTCACCAACATTAGCTGTTATACACGACAGAAACATGAATATGACAGTTTAAATACTTGAAAACGGTGTTTTGTTTGCTTTTGCATGCTTAAAACAGCATTTTTATCTTGCTTTCACCAACATTAGCTATTATACACGACAGAAACATGAATATGACAGTTCAAATACTTGAAAACAGCATTTTGTATGTTTTTGCAAGCTGATAACAGCTATTTTATCTTGTTTTTGCAAACATAAGCCATTACACACGACATATACATGAATATGACAGTTTAAATACTTGAAAACTGTGTTTTGTTTGCTTTTGCATGCTTAAAACAGCATTTTTATCTTGCTTTCAATAACATTAGCTATTATACTCGACAGAAACATGAATATGACAATTTAAATACTTGAAAACAGCATTTTGTATGTTTTTGCAAGCTAACAACAGCTATTTTATCTTGATTTTGCAAACATAAGCCATTACACACAACATATACATGAATATGACAGTTTAAATACTTGAAAACGGTGTTTTGTATGCTTTTGCATGCTTAAAACAGTATTTTTATCATGCTTTCACCAACATTAGCTGTTATACACGACAGAAACATGAATATGACAGTTTAAATACTTGAAAACGGTGTTTTGTATGCTTTTGCATGCTTAAAACAGCATTTTTATCTTGCTTTCACCAACATTAGCTATTATACACGACAGAAACATGAATATGACAGATTACATACTTGAAAACGGTGTTTTGTATGCTTTTGCATGCTTAAAATAGCATTTTTATCTTGCTTTCACCAACATTAGCTATTATACACGACAGAAACATGAATATGACAGTTTAAATACTTGAAAATGATGTTTTGTATGCTTTTGCATGCTTAAAACAGCATTTTTATCTTGCTTTCACCAACATTAGCAATTATACACAATAGAAATATGAATATCACAGTTTAAATACTTGAAAACAGCATTTTGTATGTTTTTGCAAGCTGATATTATGTATTTTATTTTGATTTTGCAAACATAAGCCATTACACACGACATATACATGAATATGAAAGTTTAAATACTTGAAAACGGTGTTTTTTATGCGTTTGCATGCTTAAAACAGCATTTTTATCTTGCTTTTACCAACATTAGCTATTATTTACGACAGAAACATGAATATGACAGTTTAAATACTTGAAAACGGTGTTTTGTATGTTTTTGCAAGTTGAAAACAGCTATTTTATCTTGATTTTGCAAACATACGCCAATACACACGACATATACATGAATATGACAGATTAAATACTTGAAAACGGTGTTTTGTATGCTTTTGCATGCTCAAAACAGCATTTTTATCTTACTTTCACCAACATTAGGTATTATAAACGACAGAAACATGAATATGACAGTTTAAATACTTGACAACGGTGTTTTGTATGCTTTTTCATGCTTAAAACAGCATTTTTATCTTGCTTTCACCAACATTAGCTATTACACACGACAGAAAAATGAATTTGACAGATTAAATACTTAAAAACAGCATTTTGTATGTTTTTGCAAGCTGAAAACAGCTATTTTATCTTGATTTTGCAAACATAAGCCATTACACACGACATATACATGAATATGACAGTTTAAATACTTGAAAACGGTTTTTTGTTTGCGTTTGCATGCTTAAAACAGCATTTTTATCTTGCTTTCACCAACATTAGCTATTATATACGACAGAAATATGAATATGACAGTTTAAATACTTGAAAACGGTGTTTTATATGCTTTTGCATGCTTAAAACTGCATTTTTATCTTGCTTTCAATAACATTAGCTATTATACACGACAGAAACATTAATATGACAGTTTAAATACTTGAAAACAGCATTTTGTATGTTTTTGCAAGTTGAAAACAGCTATTTTATCTTGATTTTGCAAACATAAGCCAATACACACGACATATACATGAATATGACAGTTTACATACTTGAAAACGGTGTTTTGTAAGCTTTTGCATGCTTAAAACAGTATTTTTATCTTGCTTTCACCAACATTAGCTGTTACACACGACAGAAACATGAATATGACAGTTTAAATACTTGAAAACGGTGTTTTGTTTGCTTTTGCATGCTTAAAACAGCATTTTTATCTTGCTTTCACCAACATTAGCTATTATACACGACAGAAACATGAATATGACAGTTCAAATACTTGAAAACAGCATTTTGTATGTTTTTGCAAGCTGATAACAGCTATTTTATCTTGTTTTTGCAAACATAAGCCATTACACACGACATATACATGAATATGACAGTTTAAATACTTGAAAACTGTGTTTTGTTTGCTTTTGCATGCTTAAAACAGCATTTTTATCTTGCTTTCAATAACATTAGCTATTATACTCGACAGAAACATGAATATGACAATTTAAATACTTGAAAACAGCATTTTGTATGTTTTTGCAAGCTGACAACAGCTATTTTATCTTGATTTTGCAAACATAAGCCATTACACACAACATATACATGAATATGACAGTTTAAATACTTGAAAACGGTGTTTTGTATGCTTTTGCATGCTTCAAACAGCATTTTTGTCTTGCATTTACCAACATTAGCTATTATACACGACAGAAACATGAATATGACAGTTTAAATACTTGAAAACGTTGTTTTGTATGCTTTTGCATGCTTATAACAGCATTTTTATCTTGCTTTCACCAACATTAGCTATTATACACGACAGAAACATGAATATGACAGTTTATATACTTGAAAACAGCATTTTGTATGTTTTTGCAAGCTGAAAACAGCTATTTTAACTTGATTTTGCAAACATAAGCCATTACACACGACACATACATGAACATGACAGTTTAAATATTTGATAACGGTTTTTTGTATGCTTTTGCATGCTTAAAACAGCATTTTTATCTTGCTTTCACCAACATTAGCTATTATACACGTCAAAAACATAGATATGAAAGTTTAGATACTTAAAAACGGTGTTTTGTATGCTTTTGCATGCTTAAAACAGCATGTTTATCTTGCTTTCACCAACATTAGCTATTATACACGACAGAAACATGAATATGACAGTTTAAATAATTGAAAACAGCATTTTGTATGTTTTTGCAAGCTGAAAACAGCTTATTTATCTTGATTTTGCAAACATAAGCCATTAAACACGACATATACATGAATATGACAGTTTAAATACTTGATAACTGTGTTTTGTATGCTTTTGCATGCTTAAAACAGCATTTTATCTTGCTTTCACCAACATTAGCTATTATATACGACAGAAACTTGAAAAAGACAGTTTAAATACTTAAAAACAGCATTTTGTATGTTTTTGCAAGTTGAAAACAGCTATTTTATCTTGATTTTGCAAACATAAGCCATTACACACGACATATACATGAATATGACAGTTTATATACTTGAACACGGTGTTTTGTATGCTTTTGCAAGATTAAAACAGCATTTTTATCTTGCTTTCACCAACATTAGCTATTATACACGACAGAAACATGAATATGACAGTTTAAATACTTGAAAACGGTGTTTTGTATGCTTTTGCATGCTTAAAACAGCATTTTTATCTTGCTTTCACCAACATTAGCTATTATACACGACAGAAACATGAATATGACAGTTTATATACTTGAAAACAGCATTTTGTATGTTTTTGCAAGCTGAAAACAGCTATTTTAACTTGATTTTGCAAACATAAGCCATTACACACGACACATACATGAATATGACAGTTTAAATACTTGAAAACTGTTTTTTTGTATGCGTTTGCATGCTTAAAACAGCATTTTTATCTTGCTTTCACCAACATTAGCTATTATACACGACAGAAATATGAATATGACAGTTTAAATACTTGAAAACGGTGTTTTGTATGCTTTTGCATGCTTAAAACAGCATTTTTATCTTGCTTTCACCAACATTAGCTATTACACACGGCAGAAACATGAATATGACAGTTTAAATACTTGAAAACAGCATTTTGTATGTTTTTGCAAGCTGAAAACAGTTATTTTATCTTGGTTTTGCAAACATAAGCCATTACACACGACATATGCATGAATATGACAGTTTAAATACTTGAAAACGGTGTTTTGTATGCTTTTGCATTGTACGAGTGTTTTTCTCTTTACTTTGAATTTCGCGGTGTTTGGGAGTGCGCGTCATGGCCTGTTTCCGGCAGTGTTTTGTGCGCATGTGCGAGTGTGCGCAGTGGATACGGCGAGAGACTTGCAAGCAGATGGTTGAGAGACGGCCATTGTGACTGCCATGAGACAGCTCTGAAAGAGTTGAGTTCGTCAAAAACATTATTTTTTAGTGTTTTGTAATAATAGATGTTTGTTTAATATAGTTTAAATAGTTTATATAAGTTTGAAATTGTAATAATACGTGTAGTGTTATACATGGAGCATTAGAAAAAACCTAAAATACAGTCCACAAACTTTTAGTGATTGCAACTTCCACGTTGCACACATTACATTGGTCCACACGAGCCGAATACATTGGCCCTTACGAGACGAAGACATTGGTCATTACGAACTGAATATTAAATCACATGTGAATATTAAACAAACAAAACATTAAAAGTGAATTTAGTGAGAAATTCGCAAACGAACATAAGATTTATTTTCAACAAAGAAGTCAAGCCCAGTTGTAACAAAGCGACCATTTTGAGCATCCGAAGCGGGATTCATCAAGCGGTGCAACACAACCAGAACGTGACGGGATTCTGCAAGCACACTCAAACTGTAAGTGAGATTCCTTTCTTTGCAATCCTTTATTTCAACGACTTATTTGCACAATGACAACTAAAGTATTGAAAAAGAAATTGAAACATTTTAATTTGAAATTAGATACATTTGATAGCTATTTGAAAAGTTTCAGTAATAACTATTCATTATCTGAAAATAAATTACCAAACGATGAAAATTTAGTTGAATTTGAACAACGATTTAGTAATATTAAAAAAATACTTACTGAATACTCGGATGTGTATTATCAAATTGAGTTTAAGGAAGATGAGGAAGAAAATGCTCAGACTGAATTTACTAATTTTGAATCGTATTATTATGAATTAACATCACGTGCTAATTGCATGTATTCCAAATTTAAACCGAATTAAAATCAAATGAAGTAAATGTGTCTAACGTTAAAAATGAAAATAATACAACTGGTTCAAATAAACAGACTTTGCCAGTAATACCATTGCCTAATTTTGACGGTGGTTATGATGGATGGCTTCAGTACAAAAGCACATTCGAGTCACTGATACACAACAATTGCGATATCTCTTTAGCGGTAAAATTTCATTATTTGCGTTCATCCGTGAAAGGTCCACCTGCAGAGGTAATACAATCTATCGATTTTGATCCCGAATATTATGAAACGGCTTGGCAATTGCTTTGCGAACGCTACGACAATAAAAAATTATTGATTCATGATCACATAAAAGCATTAGTAAACCTTGAACCATTTACGAAAGAATCATCTTTAAAATTGCGTAAACTTGTAGATGATGTAGCTAAACACATACGAATGTTAACAAAAATGAATGAACCAACGCAAAATTGGAATTCGCTGTTGATTTATATACTAACGGAAAAAATCGATTCAACAACATTACGCGAATGGGAATATAATCAGCGTAGTGAAACTGACATGCCAAAATTAGACGATTTTTTAAAATTTTTACGAAATAGAGCTAACATTTTGGAAACAATTGAACATAAATTTAAACATTCTTCATTAACAAGCACGAAAAAGGAACAACAACGTTCAACACGAAGTTTAATGACTTTTAATGAGTCATGCGCACATTGTCAAAATAATCACTTAATTTACAAGTGCCCAGACTTTCTTAAATTAACCAGTAAAGAAAGATTTGAAAACATTAAGAAAAAAGGATTATGTTCAAATTGCCTACGAAAAGGACACATCAGTAGAGACTGTAAAAGTGAAAACAATTGTAGATCGTGTGGTCGCATGCATCATACGCTATTACATTTCGAACGTATAAACGGTGATAAAAATAGCAAACAAAAATTAAGTGATTCATCAGCATCGGCGATAGAAAAATCAGAAGAAAAAAATGTTACGAAAGAAAGCACGTACAATGGACACGCGACTGTTCAAGGACAAATTTTACTGTCAACCGCGATCATTTGTATTGCAGATAAACACAAAAGGTTTCATAGAGTACGAGCTCTTTTAGATTCTGGATCCCAATCCAATTTTATGACTTCAGCTTTGTGTGACAAATTAAAACTTTATAAGGAAAATACAGATGTTGCAGTAGTTGGAATAGGTCAAACGAAATCAAATATTTTTGCTAGGTGTACGACACATGTACAAACGACGCGCGGCGAATCTTCATTTTTAATTGTACCACAAATCGCAAATATGTTACCTAACCTTAAAATTGATCCAGTTTCTTTGAATATACCAAACAACATAAAACTGGCAGATCCTAATTTCTACCAACCCGATAAAATCGATATTCTTTTAGGAGCGGAACATTTTTACGAATACATGTTTGTTGGTACTATAGCATTAGGCCGTAACATACCAACGTTACAGAAAACTTGTTTTGGATGGGTTATCTCTGGGCCCATAAATAAAAATCTTAATAATGTAGTACACTGTAAATTCAATCAAAATTCTGACATTTCAAAACAAATAGAAGCATTTTGGAAGATTGAAGAGTCTACTGACATTTCCAAAGCAACAATGACTACAGAAGAAATGGAGTGCGAAAATCATTTCATACAAAACCATGAACAATTGCAAGATGGACGATTCAATGTCTCTATACCTTTCAAGCAATCACCAAATTTACTTGGAGATTCAATGGAACAAGCCAAGAAAAGATTTTTTTCGCTCGAAAGAAAATTACATGCAAATGGTGAATTACTACGCATAGAATATATAAACTTCATGAGAGAGTACGAAGAACTCGGTCATATGACGCGGATCAAAGAAGGACGAGAAAAGGAAGCAGGATACTACATACCGCACCATGCGGTATTGAAAGAAAGTAGTACTACCACAAAATTACGTGTGGTGTTTGACGCTTCGGCGAAAACTAATTCCGGGTATTCTTTAAACGACATTGAGATGGTAGGACCTACAATTCAAGAGGATCTTCTATCAATACTTCTGAATTTTAGAAAATATGACTATGTGGTAACAGCTGACATTGCTAAAATGTACCGCCAAGTGTACATAAAACCTGAAGAAAGAAAGTATCAGAGGATATTTTGGCGAGAAAGCCCCAAAGATAAGTTGGATTGTTTTGAACTAAATACTGTTACATACGGAACGGCTTCCGCTGCATTTTTAGCGATCAGATGTTTACACAAACTTGCTGATGACAATGAAATAAAATTTCCAAAGGCTTCAGAAATTATTAAAACTTGTTTTTACGTAGATGATCTTTTGGCAGGAGGAAATTCAATCGAAGAGGTGAAACAATTGAAGGATGAAGTAACATTTATTCTAAATCAGGGAAAATTTGAATTAAGGAAATGGGCGACGAATGACAAACGCATTTGCAACCAAGACGATAAAACAAACGTGGCGATACCTTCCGAACAAGGTAAGACTTTAGGAATTAATTGGAACACAACGCAGGATACATTTAACTTTACGATAAAAGAGAACATTCCGAAAGGATGTATAACTAAAAGAGTAATATTATCAAGAATGGCGAAGATTTTCGATCCACTCGGACTCCTCGCACCAATCATTATAAAATTTAAAATTATAATGCAAGATATATGGAAGATAAAATTATCCTGGGATGAATCAGTACCGATGAATATACACAGCGAATGGATTGATTTAATGCAAGATCTATTTAATATATCAAGTATACACGTACCTAGACATGCGTTTATGAAAAACGCAGAGAAGATAGAATTACACGGATTCTCAGATGCATCAAACAATGCTTTTGGTGAATGCATTTATGTAAAATCAACAAACAAAGATGGTGAAATACAAGTGCGGTTACTAACGGCAAAGGCTAAAGTAGCACCTGTAAAGACTCTCACAACACCCCGATTGGAGTTGTGCGGTGCAGTGGTTTTGACCAAATTAATGACTAAGGTTATGCATGCTATGAAGCTGAACCCAGCGAGAATTGTATTTTGGTCAGATTCAACAATTATTTTAAGTTGGATTAAAATGGAACCAAGTCAATTAAAAACTTTTGTAAATCATAGAGTAGTTGAAATACAAAACGCTACAAGTGGGTACGAATGAAAGTATGTACCGAGTCAACAAAACCCAGCAGATTTATTATCGCGAGGCATAAAACCAAATAAATTAATTGACAATGAGATCTGGTGGCATGGACCGTGCTGGTTAACTATGGCTGAAGTGTATTGGCTGCAGAAGCCAGAACAGAAACATGATGAAGAGTTACCAGAAATGCGAAAAGGTGTTACGATTTTAAGTGCAACAGAAGAAAATTCATTAGCATTTCCATTTCAACGATTCTCAAGATTAACTCGTATGGAAAGAGTGATGGCATACTGTCGCAGATTTGCAAAAAATTGTCGACTAAAAACTAGAGATCGATTTTTAGGACCTCTTTCAACTAAAGAACTTAGAGAAGCTTCAAATATGCTAATAAAAATAGCACAACACGAAACCTTTTCAGAGGTTATTCGAAAATTAGAAGCAAAAAAGGATTTAAGCAAAGCGGATAATCTACTGAACTTAAATCCGTACTTGGATGAAAATAAAATACTAAGAGTGGGAGGCAGACTGGAAAATTCCCTTTTTCCCTACGAGAAAAAACATCCTGCTATTTTGCACGCAAGTCAGCAAATAACAAAATTAGCTTTCGAACGAGAGCATGAAAAATTGCTACATAGTGGACCTCGTGCGACATTATGTTCTCTTCGCGAGAAAATTTGGCCAATAGGTGGACAAAATCTCTCCAAACGGAACGCACGAGACTGTGTAAGATGTACCAGATTTAATGCAAAGGGCGTAAATCCAATAATGGGTAATTTACCTAAAGCGAGAACACAAGCTACGCTACCGTTTCAAATATCCGGGGTTGATTACGCAGGACCTTTCGCAATAAAAGATAAATATGGACGCGGTGCTAAATTAATTAAATGTTATATTTGCCTATTCGTGTGTTTCTCGACTAAAGCTATCCATGTAGAGTTAGTCACTAGTTTGAGCAAAGGCGCATTTATTTCAGCGTTAAGAAGATTCGTTTCGCGGCGAGGTAAGCTGTCTCACATTTATTCAGATAACGGTACAAATTTTACGGGCGCTTATTCTGAATTAAAAGAATTAAGCCAATTTTTAAATAAAAATAAGAATACATTCATAGAAGAATGTTCAGAAAAGGGGATTCAGTGGCATTTTATTCCTGCACACGCACCGCACTTCGGTGGTATTTGGGAGGCAGGCGTGAAATCAGTGAAGTTTCATTTGAAACGCATTTTATCTAATGCTCATTTAAATTTTGAAGATTTTTATACTACCATTGTGCAGATAGAGTCAGTATTAAACTCCCGTCCTCTGACACCTTTGTCTAATTCACCCGATGACCTAAATCCTTTAACGCCATCTCACTTTTTGATTGGACGTGCGCATAACGAGTTACCTGATCCAGATTTGGAGCATATTCCAATCAACAGACTTAATAGCTACCAACGTATTCAGCAAATGAAGCAAAATTTTTGGCGACGATGGTCTAAAGACTACATTTCTGAGATGCAGCAGAGGACTAAGTGGAAACAGAATGTAGACAATATTAAAGCTAACACATTAGTTTTAATAAAGGAAGACAACGTCCACCCATCAAAATGGTTGCTTGGTAGAGTAATCGAACTCCATCCTGGCAACGACGGCGTGGTGAGAGTTGTGTCCGTCCGAACACAACGAGGTATGCTGCGTAGACCTGTAGCCAAGGTGTGCCCATTACCAGTGGAAGAATCACAGTGAACCAAACTTTGAAAGACATCCTTTCAAGGAGGGGTGTATGTACGAGTGTTTTTCTCTTTACTTTGAATTTCGCGGTGTTTGCGAGTGCGCGTCATGGCCTGTTTCCGGCAGTGTTTTGTGCGCATGTGCGAGTGTGCGCAGTGGATACGGCGAGAGACTTGCAAGCAGATGGTTGAGAGACGGCCATTGTGACTGCCATGAGACAGCTCTGAAAGAGTTGAGTTCGTCAAAAACATTATTTTTTAGTGTTTTGCAATAATAGATGTTTGTTTAATATAGTTTAAATAGTTTATGTAAGTTTGATATTGTAATAATACGTGTAGTGTTATACATTGAGCATTAAAAAAAACCTAAAATACAGTCCACAAACTTTTAGTGATTGCAACTTCCACGTTGCACACATTACAGCATCCTTAAAACAGCATTTTTAACTTGCTTTCAGCAACATTATTTTATCTTGATTTTGCAAACATAAGCCATTACACACGACATATACATGAATATGACAGTTTAAATACTTGAAAACGGTGTTTTGTATGCTTTTGCATGCTTAAAACAGCATTTTTGTCTTGCTTTCACCAACATTAGCTATTATACACGACAGAAACATGAATATAACAGTTTAAATACTTGAAAACAGCATTTTGTATGCTTTTGCAAGCTGAAAACAGCTATTTTATCTTGATTTTGCAAACATAAGCCATTACACACGACATATACATAAATTTAACAGTCTAAATACTTGAAAACGGTGTTTTGTATGCTTTTGCATGCTTAAAACAGCATTTTTATCTTGCTTTCACCAACATTAGCTATTATACACGACAGATACATGAATATGACAATTTAAATACTTGAAAACAGCATTTTGTATGTTTTTGCAAGCTGAAAACAGCTATTTTATTTTGATTTTGCAAATATAAGCCATTTCACACGACATATACATGAATATGACAGTTTAAATACTACAGAACGGTGTTTTGTATGCATTTGCATGCTTAGAACAGCATTTTTATCTTGCTTTTACCAACATTAGCTATTATACACGACAGAAACATGAATATGACAGTTTAAATACTTGAAAACGTTGTGTGTATGCTTTTGCATGCTTATAACAGCATTTTTATCTTGCTTTCACCAACATTAGCTATTATTCACAACAGAAACATGAATATGACAGATTATACACTTGAAAACAGCATTTTGTATGTTTTTTCAAGCTGAAAACAGCTATTTTAACTTGATTTTGCAAACATAAGCCATTACACACGACATATACATGAATATGACAGTTTAAATACTTGAAAACGGTGTTTCGTATGCTTTTGCATGCTTAAAACAGCATTTTTATCTTGCTTTCACCAACATTAGCTATTATACACGACAGAAACATGAATATGACAGCTTAAATACTTGAAAACTGTGTTTTGTATGCTTTTGCATGCTTAAAACAGCATGTTTATCTTGCTTTCACCAACATTAGCTATTATACACGACAGAGACATGAATATGACTGTTTAAATACTTGAAAACAGCATATTGTATGTTTTTGCAAGCTGAAAACAGCTTTTTTATCTTGATTTTGCAAACATAAGCCACTACACACGACATATACATGAATATGACAGTTTAAATACTTGTAAACGGTGTTTTGTATGCTTCTGCATGCTTAAAACAGCATTTTTATCTTGCTTTCACCAACATTAGCTATTATACATGACAGAAACATGAATATGACAGTTTAAATACTTAAAAACAGCATTTTGTATGTTTTTTTAAGCTGAAAACAGCTATTTTATCTTGATTTTGCAAACATAAGCTATTACACATGACATATGCATGAATATGACAGTTTAAATACTTGAAAACGGTGTTTTGTATGCTTTTGCATGCTTAAAACAGCATTTTTATCTTGCTTTCACCAACATTAGCTATTATACCCGACAGAAACATGAATATGACAGTTTAAATACTTGAAAACAGCATTTTGTATGCTTTTGCGAGCTGAAAACAGCTATTTTATCTTGATTTTGCAAATATAAGCCATTACACACGACATATACATGAATTTGACAGTTTAAATACTTGAAAACGGTGTTTCGTATGCTTTTGCATGCTTAGAACAGCATTTTTATCTTGCTTTTACCAACATTAGCTATTATACACGACAGAAACATGAATATGACAGTTTAAATACTTGAAAACGTTGTTTTGTATGCTTTTGCATGCTTAAAACAGCATTTTTATCTTGCTTTCACCAACATTAGCTATTATACATGACAGAAACATGAATATGACAGTTTAAATACTTAAAAACAGCATTTTGTATGTTTTTTTAAGCTGAAAACAGCTATTTTATCTTGATTTTGCAAACATAAGCTATTACACATGACATATGCATGAATATGACAGTTTAAATACTTGAAAACGGTGTTTTGTATGCTTTTGCATACTTAAAACAGCATTTTTATCTTGCTTTCACCAACATTAGCTATTATACCCGACAGAAACATGAATATGACAGTTTAAATACTTGAAAACAGCATTTTGTATGCTTTTGCGAGCTGAAAACAGCTATTTTATCTTGATTTTGCAAATATAAGCCATTACACACGACATATACATGAATTTGACAGTTTAAATACTTGAAAACGGTGTTTCGTATGCTTTTGCATGCTTAGAACAGCATTTTTATCTTGCTTTTACCAACATTAGCTATCATACACGACAGAAACATGAAAATGACAGTTTAAATACTTGAAAAAAGCATTTTGTATGTTTTTGCAAGCTGAAAACAGCTATTTTATCTTGATTTTGCAAACATAAGCCATTACACACGACATATACATGAATATGACCGTTTATATACTTTAAAACGGTGTTTTGTATGCTTTTGCAAGCTTAAAACAGCATTTTTATCTTGCTTTTACAAACATTAGCTATTATACACGACAGAAACATGAATATGACAGTTTAAATACTCGAAAACGGTGTTTTGTATGCTTTTGCATGCTTAAAACAGCATGTTTATCTTGCTTTCACCAACATTAGCTATTATACACGACAGAAACATTAATATGACAGTTTAAATACTTGAAAACAGCATTTTGTATGTTTTTGCAAGCTGAAAACAGCTATTTTATCTTGATTTTGCAAACATAAGCCATTACACACGACATATACATGAATATGACAGTTTAAATACTTGAAAACGGTGTTTTGTATGCTTTTGCATGCTTAAAACAGCATTTTTGTCTTGCTTTCACCAACATTAGCTATTATACGCGACAGAAACATGAATAGAACAGTTTAAATACTTGAAAACAGCATTTTGTATGCTTTTGCAAGCTGAAAACAGCTATTTTATCTTGATTTTGCAAACATAAGCCATTACACACGACATATACATGAATTTGACAGTTTAAATACTTGAAAACGGTGTTTTGTATGCTTTTGCATGCTTAAAACAGCATTTTTATCTTGCTTTCACCAACATTAGCTTTTATACACGACAGAAACATGAATATGACAGTTTAAATACTTGAAAACAGCATTTTGTATGTTTTTTCAAGCTGAAAACAGCTATTTTATCTTGATTTTGCAAACATAAGCCATTACACACGACATATACATAAATATGACAGTTTAAATACTTGAAAACGGTGTTTTGTATGCTTTTGCATGCTTAAAACAGCATTTTTATCTTGCTTTCACCAACATTAGCTATTATACACGACAGAAACATGAATATGACAGTTTAAATACTTGAAAACGGTGTTTTGTATGCTTTTGCATGCTTAAAACAGCGTGTTTATCTTGCTTTAACCAACATTAGCTATTATACACGACAGAAACATGAATATGACTGTTTAAATACTTGAAAACAGCATTTTGTATGTTTTTGCAAGCTGAAAACAGCTATTTTATCTTTATTTTGCAAACATAAGCCATTACACACGACATATATATGAATATAACAGTTTAAATACTACAGAACGGTGTTTTGTATGCTTCTGCATGCTTAGAACAGCATTTTTATCTTGCTTTTACCAACATTAGCTATTATACACGACAGAAACATGAATATGACAGTTTAAATACTTGAAAACGTTGTTTTGTATGCTTTTGCATGCTTATAACAGCATTTTTATCTTGCTTTCACCAACATTAGCTATTATACACGACAGAAACATGAATATGACAGTTTATATACTTGAAAACAGCATTTTGTATGTTTTTGCACGCTGAAAACAGCTAATTTAACTTGATTTTGCAAACATAAGCCATTACGCACGACATATACATGAATATGACAGTTTAAATACTTAAAAACGGTGTTTTGTATGCTTTTGCATGCTTAAAACAGCATGTTTATCTTGCTTTCACCAACATTAGCTATTATACACGACAGTGTAACAGTACAATCGTCTAGTATAAAAATATACGTCAATCGTCGCCTACGTTGTGTTTGAAATAAAATAAATGTAACCCTAAAAGTGTCCGTAATACGAAGTAGCTATCAATGGTGGAGGAATCGGGATAGGTTCATTTGAAATGAAAGAGTTAAAATTCCTTCCAAAAGACACGACCGTGAAGTCACACTTTGTGCATTTATTGAAACCAATAAATATCCAGAATAAAAGAAAATCATCATAATATTAAAATAATTTAAAACGAACAGAGTGCTTTGAACACAAAGTTCTGTCGTGGAAACATAAAACAACTCTCCGGCATTCGCCTTTAATCGTAAGAGGGAAACCACGACAAAAACCTCAAGCAGAGAGAACCAAATAAATAAATATCAATAAATATAAATTGAATAACATTGATACTTCCAGACGAACCACAATAATTTCAGTGTATTCAACACTTAGATTATTTACTGTTAAATTGGTGAATCAGTGTTTTCTGTTATCGTAGTTTATACTGCACAAGTACAGTTGTCTCTTTACAGAGAAATTCGTAGTCTGTGCAAAGCACAGGGTGTCTCCACATGGAGAAGTTTGTTAACGTTGGTGCATTTATTGCACATAATCGTTGGTGCATTTATTGCACATAAAAAAAACAGAAAACACTTGATCAAATAATTATTCAAAACTCAATAATTATATCATTGTGGCCGTTGTCAGTATCGCAAACTAATCTTGCCCCAAAGTGAATTGTTATTTTTGTGAGAAATAACCATTCTTAAAACTGAATCATGTCATTAAGTCGAGAGTTCCACAAACAAAGATTATGATGGGTAAAAGGAAACGCCTGCCAAAGCAGCAAGAGCGGTAGTTAAGGATCTCATCCGTACCTTGGCCAAAGGTAACAGGATGAGTAAAAGGAACATCAGTGCCTCGGCTGCCAAAGCAATAAGATGGGTAAAAGGAATGCCTCGAGTACCAAAGCAATAAGATGAGTAAAAGGAATGCCTCGAGTACCAAAGCAATAAATGGGTAAAAGGAATGCCTCGACTACCAAAGCAATAAGATGGGTAAAAGGAATGCCTCGAGTACCAAAGCAATAAGATGGGTAAAAGGAATGCCTCGAGTACCAAAGCAATAAGATGGGTAAAAGGAATCCGTGCCTCAGGTTGCCAAAGCAGCAGATGGGTAAAAGGAATCCGTGCCTCAGGTTGCCAAAGCAGCAGATGGGAAAAAGGAAGGTGAGAACTCAAAGACTCACGCTAACATGAAGTCAGAGTGGAGACCACGCATGGTCTCCTCGACTGAAGCAGATTTTACAGTATATATACAAAAATATCCCTCTCGTTCCCTCAGAAAAACCCAGGGTGCCAAGCGCAGTCAGTTACCTCTTCTCTCCGCCTAGTAGACTGCCTGCCGCCGGTAGTTGCAGCTGCGCTAGTACGTCGCAGATCTCACACAGAGCCCGCTGGTCAAGTTGTTTACTGCGAACGCGCTGATGTCATCTCATGACGTAGCGGACACGTGCGCTCGGCCCTCGGAGCCTTCCGAAAATAGCATAAACCACGAAAAAACTTATACAACAGAAAAACAGTATTGATACCAAAACAAAACATTATTACTATGGCCATAGAAAACAATATTAACACAATTAAAATAAAAATTTCGAAATTGTCGTACCGCTTCAACAGAAACATGAATATGACAGTTTAAATACTTGAAAACAGCATTTTGTATGTTTTTGCAAGCTGAAAACAGCTATTTTATCTTGATTTTGCAAACATAAGCCATTACGCACGACATATACATGAATATGACAGTTTAAATACTTGATAACGGTATTTTGTATGCTTTTGCATGCTTAAAACAGCATTTTTATCTTGCTTTAACCAACATTAGCTACTATACACGACAGAAACATGAAAATGACAGTTTAAATACTTGAAAACAGCATTTTGTATGTTTTTGCGAGCTGAAAACAGCTATTTTATCTTGATTTTGCAAACATAAGCCATTACACACGACATATACATGAATATGACAGTTTAAATACTTGAAAACAGCATTTTGTATGCTTTTGCAAGCTGAAAACAGCTATTTTATCTTAATTTTGCAAACATAAGCCATTACACACGACATATACATGAATTTAACAGTTTAAATACTTGAAAACGGTGTTTTGTATGCTTTTGCTTGCTTAAAACAGCATTTTTATCTTTCTTTCACCAACATTAGCTATTGTACACGACAGAATCATGAATATGACAGTTTAAATACTTGAAAACGGTGTTTAGTATGCTTTTGCATGTTTAAACAGCATTTTTATCTTGCTTTCACCAACATTAGCTATTTTACACGACAGAAACATGAATATGACAGTTTAAATACTTAAAAACAGCATTTTGTATGTTTTTGCAAGCTGAAAACAGCTATTTTATCTTGATTTTGCAAACATAAGCCATTACACACGACATATACATGAATATGACAGTTTAAATACTTGTAAACGGTGTTTTGTATGCTTTTGCATGCTTAAAACAGCATTTTTATCTTGCTTTCACCAACATTAGCTATTATACACGACAGAAACATGAATATGACAGTTTAAGTACTTGAAAACGGTGTTTTGTATGCTTTTGCATGCTTAAAACAGCATGTTTATCTTGCTTTCACCAACATTAGCTATTATACACGACAGAAACATGAATATGACAGTTAAAATACTTGAAAACAGCATTTTGTATGTTTTTGCAAGCTGAAAACAGCTATTTTATCTTGATTTTGCAAACATAAGCCATTACACACGACATATACATGAATTTGACAGTTTAAATACATGAAAACGGTATTTTGTATGCTTTTGCATGCTTAAAACAGCATTTTTATCTTTCTTTCACCAACATTAGCTATTATACACGACAGAAACATGAATATGACAGTTTAAATATTTGAAAACGGTGTTTTGTATGCTTTTGCATGCTTAAAACAGCATTTTTATCTTGCTTTCACAAACATTAGCTTTTATACACGACAGAAACATGAATATGACAGTTTAAATACTTGAAAACAGCATTTTGTATGTTTTTGCAAGCTGAAAACAGCTATTTTATCTTGATTTTGCAAACATAAGCCATTACACACGACATATACATGAATATGACAGTTTAAATACTACAGAACGGTGTTTTGTATACTTATGCATGCTTAGAACAGCATTTTTATCTTGCTTTTACCAACATTAGCTATTATACACGACAGAAACATGAATATGACAGTTTAAATACTTGAAAACAGCATTTTGTATGTTTTTGCAAGCTGAAAACAGCTATTTTAACTTGATTTTGCAAACATAAGCCATTACGCACGACATATACATGAATATGACAGTTTAAATACTTGAAAACGGTATTTTGTATGCTTTTGCATGCTTAAAACAGCATGTTTATCTTGCTTTCAGCAACATTAGCTATTATACTCGACAGAAACATGAATATGACAGTTTAAATACTTGAAAACAGCATTTTGTATGTTTTTGCAAGCTGAAAACAGCTATTTTATCTTGATTTTGCAAACATAAGCCATTACACACGACATATGCATGAATATGACAGTTTAAATACTTGATAACGGTGTTTTGTATGCTTTTGCATGCTTAAAACAGCATTTTTATCTTGCTTTCACCAACATTAGCTACTATACACGACAGAAACATGAAAATGACAGTTTAAATACTTGAAAACAGCATTTTGTATGTTTTTGCAAGCTGAAAACAGCTATTTTATCTTGATTTTGCAAACATAAGCCATTACACACGACATATACATAAATATGACAGTTTAAATACTTGAAAACGGTGTTTTGTATGCTTTTGCATGCTTAAAACAGCATTTTTGTCTTGCTTTCACCAACATTAGCTATTATACACGACAGAAACATGAATATAACAGTTTAAATACTTGAAAACAGCATTTTGTATGCTTTTGCAGCATAAACCACGAAAAAACTTATACAACAGAAAAACAGTATTGATACCAAAACAAAACATTATTACTATGGCCATAGAAAACAATATTAACACAATTAAAATAAAAATTTCGAAATTGTCGTACCGCTTCAACAGAAACATGAATATGACAGTTTAAATACTTGAAAACAGCATTTTGTATGTTTTTGCAAGCTGAAAACAGCTATTTTATCTTGATTTTGCAAACATAAGCCATTACACACGACATATACATGAATATGACAGTTTAAATACTTGATAACGGTATTTTGTATGCTTTTGCATGCTTAAAACAGCATTTTTATCTTGCTTTAACCAACATTAGCTACTATACACGACAGAAACATGAAAATGACAGTTTAAATACTTGAAAACAGCATTTTGTATGTTTTTGCGAGCTGAAAACAGCTATTTTATCTTGATTTTGCAAACATAAGCCATTACACACGACATATACATGAATATGACAGTTTAAATACTTGAAAACAGCATTTTGTATGCTTTTGCAAGCTGAAAACAGCTATTTTATCTTAATTTTGCAAACATAAGCCATTACACACGACATATACATGAATTTAACAGTTTAAATACTTGAAAACGGTGTTTTGTATGCTTTTGCTTGCTTAAAACAGCATTTTTATCTTTCTTTCACCAACATTAGCTATTGTACACGACAGAATCATGAATATGACAGTTTAAATACTTGAAAACGGTGTTTAGTATGCTTTTGCATGTTTAAACAGCATTTTTATCTTGCTTTCACCAACATTAGCTATTTTACACGACAGAAACATGAATATGACAGTTTAAATACTTAAAAACAGCATTTTGTATGTTTTTGCAAGCTGAAAACAGCTATTTTATCTTGATTTTGCAAACATAAGCCATTACACACGACATATACATGAATATGACAGTTTAAATACTTGTAAACGGTGTTTTGTATGCTTTTGCATGCTTAAAACAGCATTTTTATCTTGCTTTCACCAACATTAGCTATTATACACGACAGAAACATGAATATGACAGTTTAAGTACTTGAAAACGGTGTTTTGTATGCTTTTGCATGCTTAAAACAGCATGTTTATCTTGCTTTCACCAACATTAGCTATTATACACGACAGAAACATGAATATGACAGTTAAAATACTTGAAAACAGCATTTTGTATGTTTTTGCAAGCTGAAAACAGCTATTTTATCTTGATTTTGCAAACATAAGCCATTACACACGACATATACATGAATTTGACAGTTTAAATACTTGAAAACGGTATTTTGTATGCTTTTGCATGCTTAAAACAGCATTTTTATCTTTCTTTCACCAACATTAGCTATTATACACGACAGAAACATGAATATGACAGTTTAAATATTTGAAAACGGTGTTTTGTATGCTTTTGCATGCTTAAAACAGTATTTTTATCTTGCTTTCACAAACATTAGCTTTTATACACGACAGAAACATGAATATGACAGTTTAAATACTTGAAAACAGCATTTTGTATGTTTTTGCAAGCTGAAAACAGCTATTTTATCTTGATTTTGCAAACATAAGCCATTACACACGACATATACATGAATATGACAGTTTAAATACTACAGAACGGTGTTTTGTATACTTATGCATGCTTAGAACAGCATTTTTATCTTGCTTTTACCAACATTAGCTATTATACACGACAGAAACATGAATATGACAGTTTAAATACTTGAAAACAGCATTTTGTATGTTTTTGCAAGCTGAAAACAGCTATTTTAACTTGATTTTGCAAACATAAGCCATTACGCACGACATATACATGAATATGACAGTTTAAATACTTGAAAACGGTATTTTGTATGCTTTTGCATGCTTAAAACAGCATGTTTATCTTGCTTTCAGCAACATTAGCTATTATACTCGACAGAAACATGAATATGACAGTTTAAATACTTGAAAACAGCATTTTGTATGTTTTTGCAAGCTGAAAACAGCTATTTTATCTTGATTTTGCAAACATAAGCCATTACACACGACATATGCATGAATATGACAGTTTAAATACTTGATAACGGTGTTTTGTATGCTTTTGCATGCTTAAAACAGCATTTTTATCTTGCTTTCACCAACATTAGCTACTATACACGACAGAAACATGAAAATGACAGTTTAAATACTTGAAAACAGCATTTTGTATGTTTTTGCAAGCTGAAAACAGCTATTTTATCTTGATTTTGCAAACATAAGCCATTACACACGACATATACATAAATATGACAGTTTAAATACTTGAAAACGGTGTTTTGTATGCTTTTGCATGCTTAAAACAGCATTTTGTCTTGCTTTCACCAACATTAGCTATTATACACGACAGAAACATGAATATAACAGTTTAAATACTTGAAAACAGCATTTTGTATGCTTTTGCAAGCTGAAAACAGCTATTTTATTTTGATTTTGCAAACATAAGCCATTACACACGACATATACTTGAATTTGACAGTTTAAATACTTGAAAACGGTGTTTTGTATGCTTTTGCATGCTTAAAACAGCATTTTTATCTTTCTTTCACCAACATTAGCTATTATACACGACAGAAGCATGTGAATATGACAGTTTAAATACTTGAAAACGGTGTTTTGTATGCTTTTGCATGCTTAAAACAGCATTTTTATCTTGCTTTCACCAACATTAGCTATTATACACGACAGAAACATGAATATGACAGTTTAAATACTTGAAAACAGCATTTTGTATGTTTTTGCAAGCTGAAAATAACTATTTTATCTTGATTTTACAAACATAAGCCATTACACACGACATATACATGAATATGACAGTTTAAATACTTGAAAACGGTGTTTTGTATGCTTTTGCATGCTTAAAACAGCATTTTTGTCTTGCTTTCAACAACATTAGCTATTATACACAACAGAAACATGAATATAACAGTTTAAATACTTGAAAACAGCATTTTGTATGCTTTTGCAAGCTGAAAACAGCTATTTTATCTTGATTTTGCAAACATAAGCCATTACACACGACATATACATGAATTTGACAGTTTAAATACTTGAAAACGGTATTTTGTATGCTTTTGCATGCTTAAAACAGCATTTTTATCTTTCTTTCACCATCATTAGCTATTATACACGACAGAAGCATGAATATGACAGTTTAAATACTTTAAAACGGTGTTTTGTATGCTACTGCATGCTTAAAACAGCATGTTTATCTTGCTTTCACAAACATTAGCTATTATACTCGATAGAAACATGGATATGACAGTTTAAATACTTGAAAACAGCATTTTGTATGTTTTTGCAAGCTGAAAACAGCTATTTTATCTTGCTTTCACCAACATTAGCTACTATACACGACAGAAACATGAAAATGACAGTTTAAATACTTGAAAACAGCATTTTGTATGTTTTTGCAAGCTGAAAACAGCTATTTTATCTTGATTTTGCAAACATAAACCATTACACACGACATATACATGAATATGACAGTTTATATACTTGAAAACGGTGTTTTGTATGCTTTTGCAAGCTTAAAACAGCATTTTTATCTTGCTTTTACCAACATTAGCTATTATACACGACAGAAACATGAATATGACAGTTTAAATACTT
>CAWWDY010001478.1:0-31038 GCA_963942605.1 Poecilus cupreus | reverse complement strand
AAAAAAAAACACCGTTTCGAACGGAAGAAACATGAATTTATCAGTTTGAATAGTTGAAAACAGCGTTTTTCTATGTTTTTGCATGTTTAAAACAGCAATTTTATCGTCATTTCTCATAAATCGCCGTTTCACACGAAAGAAACATGAATTTGTCAGTTTGAATAGTTCAAAACAGCGTTTTTCTATGTTTTTTCAAGTTTAAAACAGCAATTTTATCGCCATTTCTCATAAATCGCCGTTTCGCACGAAAGAATCATGAATTTGTCAGTTTGAATAGTTCAAAACAGCGTTTTTCTATGTTTTTGCAAGTTTAAAACAGCAATTTTATCGTCATTTCTCATAAATCGCCTTTTCGCACGGAAGAAACATGAATTTGTCAGTTTTAATAGTAGAAAACAGCGTTTTTCAATGTTTTGCAAGTTTAAAACAGCAATTTTATCGTGATTTCACAAAAAAACACAGTTTCGAACGTAAGAAACATGAATTTATCAGTTTGAATAGTTGAAAACAGCGTTTTTCTATGTTTTTGCAAGTTTAAAACAGCAATTTTATAGTCATTTCTCATAAATCGCCGTTTCGCACGAAAGAAACATGAATTTATTAGTTTGAACAGTTCAAAACAGAGTTTTTCTATGTATGTTTTTGCAAGTTTAAAACAGCAATTTTATCGTCATTTCTCATGAATCGCAGTTTCGCACGAAAGAAACCGGAATTTATCAGTTTGAATAGTTAAAAACAGGGTTTTTCTATGTTTTTGCAAGTTTAAAACAGCAATTTTATCGTCATTTCTCATAAATCGCCGTTTCGCACGAAAGAAACATGAATTTGTCAGTTTGAATAGTTCAAAACAGCGTTTTTCTATGTATTTGCAAGTTTAAAACAGCAATTTTATCGTCATTTCTCATGAATCGCTGTTTCGCACGAAAGAAACCGGAATTTATCAGTTTGAATAGTTAAAAACAGGGTTTTTCTATGTTTTTGCAAGTTTAAAACAGCAATTTTATCGTCATTTCTCATAAATCGCCGTTTCGCACGAAAGAAACATGAATTTGTCAGTTCGAATAGTTCAAAACAGCGTTTTTCTATGTTTTTGTAAATTTAAAACAGCAATTTTATCGTCATTTCTCATAAATCGCCGTTTCGCACGAAAGAAACATGAATTTATCAGTTTGAACAGTTCAAAACAGAGTTTATCTATGTATGTTTTTGCAAGTTTAAAACAGCAATTTTATCGTCATTTCTCATAAATCGCTGTTTCGCACGAAAGAAACATGAATTTATCAGTTTGAGTTATTAAAAATAGTGTTTTTCTATGTTTTTGCAAGTTTAAAACAGCAATTTTATCGTCATTTCTCATACATCGCCGTATCGCACGGAAGAAACATGAATTTGTCAGTTTAAATAGTTGAAAACAGCGTTTTTCTATGTTTTTGCGAGTTTAAAACAGCAATTTTATCGTCATTTCTCATAAATCGCCGTTTCGCACGGAAAAAACATGAATTTGTCAGTTTGAATAGTAAAAAAAAGCGTTTTTCTAGGTTTTTGCAAGTTTAAACAGCAATTTTATCGTCATTTCTCATAAATCGCCGTTTCGCACGAAAGAAACATGAATTTGTCAGTTTGAGTAGTTCAAAACAGCGTTTTTCTATGTTTTTGCAAGTTTAAAACAGCAATTTTATCGTTATTTCTCATAAATCGCCGTTTCGCACGAAAGAAATATGAATTTGTCAGTTTGAATAGTTCAAAACGGCGTTTTTCCATGTTTTTGCAAGTTTAAAACAGCAATTTTATCGTCATTTTTCATAAATCGCTGTTTCGCACGAAAGAAACATGAAATTATCAGTTTGAATAGTTAAAAACAGCGTTTTTCTATGTTTTTGCAAGTTTAAAACAGCAATATTATTGTCATTTCTCATTAATCGCCGTTTCGCACGAAAGAAACATGAATTTATCAGTTTGAAAAGTTGAAAACAGCGTTTTTTATGTTTTTGCAAGTTTTAACAGCAATTTTATCGTCATTCCTCATAAATCGCCGTTTCGCACGAAAGAAACATGAATTTATCAGTTTGAATAGTTGAAAACAGCGTTTTTCTATGTTTTTGCAAGTTTAAAACAGCAATTTTATTGTAACAAGGCGAACATTCAGAATACGATTTATTGTTTTTACTGTCAAAGCGATTTTAAAATATCAAGTTTCAAACTGCGTTTGGACATAAACGCATCGAAAATCGCTTTGACAGGAGTTCTTGTTTTCTTGAGTTAATTTATTGCTACACATCTGTGTTAGAATTTAGTTATCATAAATAGTCATTTGAGATTATCGCGGCAAATATTCTGAAATATCGGCTTGAGACGCCATCTGGGGTTGACAGATTTACAGATCCTGGTCCAACCCTAGATATGGTTTTAGTTTTTAAGTGTTCTAGTTTTTATGTAATCTTTGTGTTGGTCCTCAAGAGATTTCCTACCCCCGCGTTCCCGCTTATGGGGTAGATACGTGTGTTTGGCCAGCACAAAAGAGAGTTAGTTGTTAGATTTTGAACAGAGCAGACGTCTTCTGACGTCTGCAGTACGCTACAACATGTAGAAGTTTACAAAAATTCGTCATTAAATATGTTTTGGTAATTGCAACTTTTAAACATATTCATACGTTGTCGCCGCTGTAATATTTGTAATTTATTTCTAATTGTTCAATTTAGCATTTATCATTTCATTAAATACCATTCTTTATCATTTTAAAAGTGTTGTGTATTTAATTTGTAAACCCTAAGTTTCAGTCCCGCCCCGCCGTGCTACATTGGCAACAGTCGGTAGTATACCGCGTTAAAGAGTTTTAATTTCGGTTTAAAATTCGCGCGGTATAAAAAGTTCATACGTTCCCGTTCGTTCATTTAAAGTGTTTATATTCGCGATGATAAGTGTTTAGGGTAATCAATCGTGATTACTGGCGCAGTCATTTTGTTTAAGTCATTTTGTTTTTAGTAATTGTGTGTTAAAGTCACTTTATGTTTTGTTCAGTCATTTAGTTTTGATTTGTTTTGCGTTTAAATAATATTGTTTTGTTCGTTTTGTATTTTCGTTTTTTTTTCCGTGTTCAGCGACGCAACGTAGTGAATATGTTGGTTCAGTTACCAAAAATATTTAAGTTCAGTGCATAGTAGTTCAGTGTGTTAGTGAAAATGTACGGGAGTCCGAGTGTTGTTGTGCCGCCGCATCCGCTCGTAACCATGTTTCCAAACCTCGGTTACGAGTTGGATCAAACCTTGCCTGGGTATGACAGGTATTTGCCCTTTCCATTGGGTTGTGCGCCATGTCGTTTTTGGTGGAACGGCTGTCCATCGCCAGCTCCGATGTCGTGGAGCTCGTTTGGACAACAGCAGCAGCAACCTAGACCGATGTCGGTCACAGGGGATTCGACGCGCGGTGGAGTTGGTGTGGGTGGTTCCACAGTGTATCGGGTGCCACCACACAGTTATGGTTATAACCTCCACCATCGAATCCCAGCTCAGCCGGAGGTAGCACGAATCAGCGCGGCTGATTTTGAGGCGTTGCTACGTGCTGAGCGCGAGGTTGCTGTTGTTCCTGGGAAAACGGAGACAGCCGAAATACGGATAAACGACATGGCAGCGAAGGAATCAAAAGGAAATACCCAGGCAGATAGCAGAGAAGAACAACCGGAACCGTACATTGATACCAACGTCACTGAACCGGTAGAGAAGACCATCGATCTACCTGAAGAGATGTTCACAACCAGTGAACAGGGTTCACACCCGGTGAACGTGGTTTCTGTCGGAGGAAACATCCAGCAGCAGTCCGTCTCCACCAGCACACGCCAGGTGAGAGTCCGACTTCTGTTCCGGCCCAGCAAGGTGTTGACGTCATTTCAGCAGCGAGGGATCAGCTGGTTCTTTTGCCTTTGGTTTTACCAGAGTCAGCTGATCGTAGTGAAGTGTCTTCGACCCTTGTTGTGTGAAGAACCACCCCCTTGTACCCCCTTACCCCCCAGTGATGTGACAGTGACAGTGGTGTGTAGTGGTCATTATGCCCTCCAGCTGTGTGTCCCTACCCCGCGCGGACACATCCCTTGCCGTCAGACAATTTTATTTTTTATTTTTTGTGTTTTTATGGTTCTATGTATATGTGCATGTTAGAAATTAAGTTTATTTTTTCGTTAGATAATAATTTGCAAAAGTATTTTCTTTTTATTATGTTTATTTTGCTATGTGTGTAACTATATGTTTAAATATGTGTTTAAAAGTTATTTTATAGATTTTGTTTTCTGGTTGTCTTTGGTTACTGGCTTGTGTCATTTGTAGTTTCACTTGCGCCGCTTGCAAAGATAGAACTTTTAATTCGGGCTATATTGTTGCTATAGTTGTGTTAAAAGTATGTTATATTTCATTGTTTAGTAATTTGTTTATTTTTGCTGGTACTGCAGAATTATTAAAGTAATTATTGCATGTCACCTTGTTTTAGGCTAAGTTAATTATAAATTATATCCAAAGATATAATTGTATTTAGGGCGCGGATGGTGTAACAAGGCGAACATTCAGAATACGATTTATTGTTTTTACTGTCAAAGCGATTTTAAAATATCAAGTTTCAAACTGCGTTTGGACATAAACGCATCGAAAATCGCTTTGACAGGAGTTCTTGTTTTCTTGAGTTAATTTATTGCTACACATCTGTGTTAGAATTTAGTTATCATAAATAGTCATTTGAGATTATCGCGGCAAATATTCTGAAATATCGGCTTGAGACGCCATCTGGGGTTGACAGATTTACAGATCCTGGTCCAACCCTAGATATGGTTTTAGTTTTTAAGTGTTCTAGTTTTTATGTAATCTTTGTGTTGGTCCTCAAGAGATTTCCTACCCCCGCGTTCCCGCTTATGGGGTAGATACGTGTGTTTGGCCAGCACAAAAGAGAGTTAGTTGTTAGATTTTGAACAGAGCAGACGTCTTCTGACGTCTGCAGTACGCTACAACATGTAGAAGTTTACAAAAATTCGTCATTAAATATGTTTTGGTAATTGCAACTTTTAAACATATTCATACGTTGTCGCCGCTGTAATATTTGTAATTTATTTCTAATTGTTCAATTTAGCATTTATCATTTCATTAAATACCATTCTTTATCATTTTAAAAGTGTTGTGTATTTAATTTGTAAACCCTAAGTTTCAGTCTCAGCCCGCCGTGCTACATTATCGTCATTTCTCATAAATCGCCGTTTCGGACGAAAGAAACATGAATTTGTCAGTTTGAATAGTTCAAAACAGAGTTTTTCTATGTTTTTTCGAATTTAAAACAGCAATTTTATCGTCATTTCTCATAAATCGCCGTTTCACACGAAAGAAACATGAATTTGTCAGTTTGAATAGTTCAAAACAGCGTTTTTCTATGTTTTTGCAAGGTTAAAACAGCAATTTTATCGTCATTTCTCATAAATCGCCGTTTCGCACGAAAGAAACATGAATTTATCAGTTTGAATAGTGGAAAACAGCGTTTTTCTATATTTTTGCAAGTTTAAAACAGCAATTTTATCGTCATTTCTCATAAATCGCCGTTTCGCACGAAAGAAACCTGAATTTATCAGTTTAAATAGTTAAAAACAGCGTTTTTCTATGTTTTTGCAAGTTTAAAACAGCAATTTATCGTCATTTCTCATAAAACGCCGTTTCGCATGAAAGAAACATGAATTTGTCAGTTTGAATAGTTCAAAACAGGGTTTATCTATGTTTTTGCAAGTTTAAAACAGCAATTTTATCGCCATTTCTCATAAATCGCAGTTTCGCACGAAAGAATCATGAATTTGTCAGTTTGAATAGTTCGAAACAGCGTTTTTCTATGTTTTTGCAAGTTTAAAACAGCAATATTATTGTCATTTCTCATAAATCGCCGTTTCGCACGAAAGAAACATGAATTTATCAGTTTGAATAGTTGAAAACAGCGTTTTTATATGTTTTTGCAAGTTTAAACAGCAATTTTATCGTCATTCCTCATAAATCGCCGTTTCGGACGAAAGAAACATGAATTTGTCAGTTTGAATAGTTCAAAACAGTGTTTTTCTATGTTTTTTCGAATTTAAAACAGCAATTTTATCGTCATTTCTCATAAATCGCCGTTTCACACGAAAGAAACATGAATTTGTCAGTTTGAATAGTTCAAAACAGCGTTTTTCTATGTTTTTGCAAGTTTAAAACAGCAATTTTATCGTCATTTCTCATAAATCGCCGTTTCGCACGAAAGAAACATGAATTTATCAGTTTGAATAGTGGAAAACAGCGTTTTTCTATATTTTTGCAAGTTTAAAACAGCAATTTTATCGTCATTTCTCATAAATCGCCGTTTCGCACGAAAGAAACCTGAATTTATCAGTTTGAATAGTTAAAAACAGCGTTTTTCTATGTTTTTGCAAGTTTAAAACAGCAATTTTATCGTCATTTCTCATAAATCGCCGTTTCGCACGAAAGAAACATGAATTTATCAGTTTGAATAGTGGAAAACAGCGTTTTTCTATATTTTTGCAAGTTTAAAACAGCAATTTTATCGTCATTTCTCATAAATCGCCGTTTCGCACGACAGAGACCTGAATTTATCAGTTTGAATAGTTAAAAACAGCGTTTTTCTATGTTTTTGCAAGTTTAAAACAGCAATTTTATCGTCATTTCTCATAAAACGCCGTTTCGCACGAAAGAAACATGAATTTGTCAGTTTGAATAGTTCAAAACAGGGTTTTTCTATGTTTTTGCAAGTTTAAAACAGCAATTTTATCGCCATTTCTCATAAATCGCAGTTTCGCACGAAAGAATCATGAATTTGTCAGTTTGAATAGTTCAAAACAGCGTTTTTCTATGTTTTTGCAAGTTTAAAACAGCAATATTATTGTCATTTCTCATAAATCGCCGTTTCGCACGAAAGAAACATGAATTTATCAGTTTGAATAGTTGAAAACAGCGTTTTTATATGTTTTTGCAAGTTTAAAACAGCAATTTTATCGTCATTTCTCATAAAACGCCGTTTCGCACGAAAGAAACCTGAATTTATCAGTTTGAATAGTTAAAAACAGCGTTTTTCTATGTTTTTGCAAGTTTAAAACAGCAATTTTATCGTCATTTCTCATAAAACGCCGTTTCGCACGAAAGAAACATGAATTTGTCAGTTTGAATAGTTCAAAACAGTGTTTTTCTATGTTTTTTCGAATTTAAAACAGCAATTTTATCGTCATTTCTCATAAATCGCCGTTTCACACGAAAGAAACATGAATTTGTCAGTTTGAATAGTTCAAAACAGCGTTTTTCTATGTTTTTGCAAGTTTAAAACAGCAATTTTATCGTCATTTCTCATAAATCGCCGTTTCGCACGAAAGAAACATGAATTTATCAGTTTGATTAGTGGAAAACAGCGTTTTTCTATATTTTTGCAAGTTTAAAACAGCAATTTTATCATCATTTCTCATAAATCGCCGTTTCGCACGAAAGAAACCTGAATTTATCAGTTTGAATAGTTAAAAACAGCGTTTTTCTATGTTTTTGTAAGTTTAAAACAGCAATTTTATCGTCATTTCTCATAAATCGCCGTTTCGCACGAAAGAAACATTAATTTGTCAGTTTGAATAATTTAAAACAGGGTTTTTCTATGTTTTTTCAAGTTTAAAACAGCAAATTTATCGCCATTTCTCATAAATCGCCTTTTCGCACGAAAGAATCATGAATTTGTCAGTTTGAATAGTTCAAAACAGCGTTTTTCTATGTTTTTGCAAGTTTAAAACAGCAATATTATTGTCATTTCTCATAAATCGCCGTTTCGCACAAAAGAAACATGAATTTATCAGTTTGAATAGTTGAAAACAGCGTTTTAATATGTTTTTGCAAGTTTAAACAGCAATTTTATCGTCATTCCTCATAAATCGCCGTTTCGCACGAAAGAAACATGAATTTATCAGTTTGAATAGTTGAAAACAGCGTTTTTCTATGTTTTTGCAAGTTTAAAACAGCAATTTTATCGTCATTTCTCATAAATCGCCGTTTCGCACGAAAGAAACATGAATTTATCAGTTTGAATAGTGGAAAACAGCGTTTTTCTATATTTTTGCAAGTTTAAAACAGCAATTTTATCGTCATTTCTCATAAATCGCCGTTTCGCACGAAAGAAACCTGAATTTATCAGTTTAAATAGTTAAAAACAGCGTTTTTCTATGTTTTTGCAAGTTTAAAACAGCAATTTATCGTCATTTCTCATAAAACGCCGTTTCGCATGAAAGAAACATGAATTTGTCAGTTTGAATAGTTCAAAACAGGGTTTATCTATGTTTTTGCAAGTTTAAAACAGCAATTTTATCGCCATTTCTCATAAATCGCAGTTTCGCACGAAAGAATCATGAATTTGTCAGTTTGAATAGTTCGAAACAGCGTTTTTCTATGTTTTTGCAAGTTTAAAACAGCAATATTATTGTCATTTCTCATAAATCGCCGTTTCGCACGAAAGAAACATGAATTTATCAGTTTGAATAGTTGAAAACAGCGTTTTTATATGTTTTTGCAAGTTTAAACAGCAATTTTATCGTCATTCCTCATAAATCGCCGTTTCGGACGAAAGAAACATGAATTTGTCAGTTTGAATAGTTCAAAACAGTGTTTTTCTATGTTTTTTCGAATTTAAAACAGCAATTTTATCGTCATTTCTCATAAATCGCCGTTTCACACGAAAGAAACATGAATTTGTCAGTTTGAATAGTTCAAAACAGCGTTTTTCTATGTTTTTGCAAGTTTAAAACAGCAATTTTATCGTCATTTCTCATAAATCGCCGTTTCGCACGAAAGAAACATGAATTTATCAGTTTGAATAGTGGAAAACAGCGTTTTTCTATATTTTTGCAAGTTTAAAACAGCAATTTTATCGTCATTTCTCATAAATCGCCGTTTCGCACGAAAGAAACCTGAATTTATCAGTTTGAATAGTTAAAAACAGCGTTTTTCTATGTTTTTGCAAGTTTAAAACAGCAATTTTATCGTCATTTCTCATAAATCGCCGTTTCGCACGAAAGAAACATGAATTTATCAGTTTGAATAGTGGAAAACAGCGTTTTTCTATATTTTTGCAAGTTTAAAACAGCAATTTTATCGTCATTTCTCATAAATCGCCGTTTCGCACGACAGAGACCTGAATTTATCAGTTTGAATAGTTAAAAACAGCGTTTTTCTATGTTTTTGCAAGTTTAAAACAGCAATTTTATCGTCATTTCTCATAAAACGCCGTTTCGCACGAAAGAAACATGAATTTGTCAGTTTGAATAGTTCAAAACAGGGTTTTTCTATGTTTTTGCAAGTTTAAAACAGCAATTTTATCGCCATTTCTCATAAATCGCAGTTTCGCACGAAAGAATCATGAATTTGTCAGTTTGAATAGTTCAAAACAGCGTTTTTCTATGTTTTTGCAAGTTTAAAACAGCAATATTATTGTCATTTCTCATAAATCGCCGTTTCGCACGAAAGAAACATGAATTTATCAGTTTGAATAGTTGAAAACAGCGTTTTTATATGTTTTTGCAAGTTTAAAACAGCAATTTTATCGTCATTTCTCATAAAACGCCGTTTCGCACGAAAGAAACCTGAATTTATCAGTTTGAATAGTTAAAAACAGCGTTTTTCTATGTTTTTGCAAGTTTAAAACAGCAATTTTATCGTCATTTCTCATAAAACGCCGTTTCGCACGAAAGAAACATGAATTTGTCAGTTTGAATAGTTCAAAACAGTGTTTTTCTATGTTTTTTCGAATTTAAAACAGCAATTTTATCGTCATTTCTCATAAATCGCCGTTTCACACGAAAGAAACATGAATTTGTCAGTTTGAATAGTTCAAAACAGCGTTTTTCTATGTTTTTGCAAGTTTAAAACAGCAATTTTATCGTCATTTCTCATAAATCGCCGTTTCGCACGAAAGAAACATGAATTTATCAGTTTGATTAGTGGAAAACAGCGTTTTTCTATATTTTTGCAAGTTTAAAACAGCAATTTTATCATCATTTCTCATAAATCGCCGTTTCGCACGAAAGAAACCTGAATTTATCAGTTTGAATAGTTAAAAACAGCGTTTTTCTATGTTTTTGTAAGTTTAAAACAGCAATTTTATCGTCATTTCTCATAAATCGCCGTTTCGCACGAAAGAAACATTAATTTGTCAGTTTGAATAATTTAAAACAGGGTTTTTCTATGTTTTTTCAAGTTTAAAACAGCAAATTTATCGCCATTTCTCATAAATCGCCTTTTCGCACGAAAGAATCATGAATTTGTCAGTTTGAATAGTTCAAAACAGCGTTTTTCTATGTTTTTGCAAGTTTAAAACAGCAATATTATTGTCATTTCTCATAAATCGCCGTTTCGCACAAAAGAAACATGAATTTATCAGTTTGAATAGTTGAAAACAGCGTTTTAATATGTTTTTGCAAGTTTAAACAGCAATTTTATCGTCATTCCTCATAAATCGCCGTTTCGCACGAAAGAAACATGAATTTATCAGTTTGAATAGTTGAAAACAGCGTTTTTCTATGTTTTTGCAAGTTTAAAACAGCAATTTTATCGTCATTTCTCATAAATCGCCGTTTCGGACGAAAGAAACATGAATTTGTCAGTTTGAATAGTTCAAAATAGAGTTTTTCTATGTTTTTTCGAATTTAAAACAGCAATTTTATCGTCATTTCTCATAAATCGCCGTTTCACACGAAAGAAACATGAATTTGTCAGTTTGAATAGTTCAAAACAGCGTTTTTCTATGTTTTTGCAAGTTTAAAACAGCAATTTTATCGTCATTTCTCATAAATCGCCGTTTCGCACGAAAGAAACATGAATTTATCAGTTTGAATAGTGGAAAACAGCGTTTTTCTATATTTTTGAAGTTTAAAACAGCAATTTTATCGTCATTTCTCATAAATCGCCGTTTCGCACGAAAGAAACCTGAATTTATCAGTTTGAATAGTTAAAAACAGAGTTTTTCTATGTTTTTGCAATTTTAAAACAGCAAATTTATCGTCATTTCTCATAAATCGCCGTTTCGCATGAAATAAACATGAATTTGTCAGTTTGAATAGTTCAAAACAGCGTTTTTCTATGTTTTTGCAAGTTTAAAACAGCAATTTGAATCTCATAATTCGCCGTTTTTCACGAAAGAAACATTTCACCCAATTCAAACACCAAACCTAAAACCCTGAACCCCAATCCCCAAACTCAACCCCAACCCTCAACCCCAAACCACAAACTTTGAACCCCAAACCTCAAACTTCGAACCCCAAATCCCTAACCTCAAACCCCAAACTTCAACCCCAAACCTCAACCCCAAACCTCAACCCCAAACCTCAACCCCAAACCTCAACGCCAAACCTCAACCCCAAACCTCAACCCCAAACCTCAATTCTAAACCTCAACCCCAAACCCCACGACTCGAACCCCCAACCCCAAACCTCAAACCCCAAACCTCAACCCCAAACCTCAAACCTCGAACCCCAAACCTTAAACCTCGAACCCCAAACCTCAAACACCGAACCCCAACCCCAAACCTCAAACCGCGAACCCCAAACCTCAAACCAAAAACCTCAACCCCAAACCCCAAAACTCGAACCCCAAACCCCATACCTCAACCCCAAACCTCAAACCTCGAACCCCAACCACAAAACTGAATTTGTCAGTTTGAATAGTTCAAAACAGCGTTTTTCTATGTTTTTTCAGGTTTAAAACAGCAATTTTATCGTCATTTCTCATAAATCGCCGTTTCACACGAAAGAAACATGAACTTGTCAGTTTGAATAGTTAAAAACAGCGTTTTTCTATGTTTTTGCAAGTTTAAATCAGCAATTTTATCGTCATTTCTCATAAATCGCCGTTTCACACGAAAGAAACATGAATTTGTCAGTTTGAATAGATCAAAACAAAACGAAAGAAACATGAATTTATCAGTTTGAGTTATTAAAAATAGCGTTTTTCTATGTTTTTGCAAGTTTAAAACAGCAATTTTATCGTCATATCTCATAAATCGCCGTTTCGCACGGAAGAAACATGAATTTGTCAGTTTAAGTAGTTGAAAACAGCGTTTTTCTATGTTTTTGCGAGTTTAAAACAGGAATTTTATCGTCATTTCTCATAAATCGCCGTTTCGCACGAAAGAAACCTGAATTTATCAGTTTGAATAGTTAAAAACAGCGTTTTCTATGTTTTTGCAAGTTTAAAACAGCAAATTTATCGTCATTTCTCATAAATCGCCGTTTCGCATGAAATAAACATGAATTTGTCAGTTTGAATAGTTCAAAACAGCGTTTTTCTATGTTTTTGCAAGTTTAAAACAGCAATTTGAATCTCATAATTCGCCGTTTCGCACGAAAGAAACATTTCACCCAATCCAAACACCAAACCTAAAACCCCGAACCCCAATCCCCAAACTCAACCCCAACCCTCAACCCCAAACCACAAACCTCGAACCCCAAAACTCAAACTTCGAACCCCAAATCCCTAACCTCAAACCCCAAACTTCAACCCCAAACCTCAACCCCAAACCTCAACCCCAAACCTCAACACCAAACCTCAACCCCAAACCTCAACCCCAAACCTCAACCCCAAACCTCAATTCTAAACCTCAACCCCAAACCCCACGACTCGAACCCCCAACCCCAAACCTCAAACCCCAAACCTCAACCCCAAACCTCAAACCTCGAACCCCAAACCTCAAACCTCGAACCCCAAACCTCAAACACCGAACCCCAACCCCAAACCTCAAACCGCGAACCCCAAACCTCAAACCAAAAACCTCAACCCCAAACCCCAAAACTCGAACCCCAAACCCCAAACCTCAAACCCCAAACCTCAACCCCAAACCTCAAACCTCGAACCCCAAACCACAAAACTGAATTTGTCAGTTTGAATAGTTCAAAACAGCGTTTTTCTATGTTTTTTCAAGTTTAAAACAGCAATTTTATCGTCATTTCTCATAAATCGCCGTTTCACACGAAAGAAACATGAACTTGTCAGTTTGAATAGTTAAAAACAGCGTTTTTCTATGTTTTTGCAAGTTTAAATCAGCAATTTTATCGTCATTTCTCATAAATCGCCGTTTCACACGAAAGAAACATGAATTTGTCAGTTTGAATAGATCAAAACAGCGTTTTTCTATGTTTTTGCAAGTATAAAACAGCAATTTTATCGTCATTTCTCACAAATCGCCGTTTCGCACGAATGAAACTTGAATTTGTCAGTTTGAATAGTTCAAAACAGCGTTTTTCTATGTTTTTGCAAGTTTAAAACAGCAATTTTATCGTCATTTCTCATAAATCGCCGTTTCGCACGAAAGAAACATGAATTTATCAGTTTGAACAGTTCAAAACAGAGTTTTTCTATGTAAGTTTTTGCAAGTTTAAAACAGAAATTTTATCGTCATTTCTCATAAATCGCTGTTTCGCACGAAAGAAACATGAATTTATCAGTTTGAGTTATTAAAAATAGCGTTTTTCTATGTTTTTGCAAGTTTAAAACAGCAATTTTATCGTCATTTCTCATAAATCGCCGTTTCGCACGGAAGAAACATGAATTTGTCAGTTTAAGTAGTTGAAAACAGCGTTTTTCTATGTTTTTGCGAGTTTAAAACAGCAATTTTATCGTCATTTCTCATAAATCGCCATTTCGCACGGAAAAAACATGAATTTGTCAGTTTGAATAGTAAAAAAAAGCGTTTTTCTAGGTTTTTGCAAGTTTAAAACAGCAATTTTATCGTCATTTCTCATAAATCGCTGTTTCGCACGAAAGAAACATGAATTTGTCAGTTTGAATAATTCAAAACAGCGTTTTTCTATGTTTTTTCGAGTTTAAAACAGCAATTTTATCGTCATTTCTCATAAATCGCCGTTTCACACGAAAGAAACATGAATTTGTCAGTTTGAATAGTTCAAAACAGCGTTTTTCTATGTTTTTGCAAGTTTAAAACAGCAATTTTATCGTCATTTCTCATAAATCGCCGTTTCGCACGAAAGAAACATGTATTTATCAGTTTGAATAGTTGAAAACAGCGTTTTTCTATGTTTTTGCAAGTTTAAAACAGCAATTTTATCGTCATTTCTCATAAATCGCCGTTTCGCACGAAAGAAACATGAATTTGTCAGTTTGAATAGTTCAAAACAGCGTTTTTCTATGTTTTTGCAAGTTTAAAACAGCAATTTTATCGTCATTTCTCATAAATCACCGTTTCGCACGAAAGAAACATGAATTTATCAGTTTGAACAGTTCAAAACAGAGTTTTTCTATGTAAGTTTTTGCAAGTTTAAAACAGCAATTTTATCGTCATTTCTCATAAATCGCTGTTTCGCACGAAAGAAACATGAATTTATCAGTTTGAGTTATTAAAAATAGCGTTTTTCTATGTTTTTGCAAGTTTAAAACAGCAATTTTATCGTCATTTCTCATAAATCGCCGTTTCGCACGGAAGAAACATGAATTTGTCAGTTTAAATAGTTGAAAACAGCGTTTTTCTATGTTTTTGCGAGTTTTAAACAGCAATTTTATCGTCATTTCTCATAAATCGCCGTTTCGCACGGAAAAAACATGAATTTGTCAGTTTGAATAGTAAAAAAAAAGCGTTTTTCTAGGTTTTTGCAAGTTTAAAACAGCAATTTTATCGTCATTTCTCATAAATCGCTGTTTCGCACGAAAGAAACATGAATTTGTCAGTTTGAATAGTTCAAAACAGAATTTTTCTATGTTTTTGTAAGCTTAAAACAGCAATTTTATCGTCATTTCTCATAAATCGCCGTTTCGCACGAAAGAAACATGAATTTATCAGTTTGAATAGTGGAAAACAGCGTTTTTCTATATTTTTGCAAGTTTAAAACAGCAATTTTATCGTCATTTCTCATAAATCGCCGTTTCGCACGAAAGAAACATGAATTTGTCAGTTTGAATAGTTCAAAACAGCGTTTTTCTATGTATTTGCAAGTTTAAAACAGCAATTTTATCGTCATTTCTCATAAATCGACGTTTCGCACGAAAGAAACCTGAATTTATCAGTTTGAATAGTTAAAAACAGTGTTTTTCTATGTTTTTGCAAGTTTAAAACTGCAATTTTATCGTGATTTCACAAAAAAACACCGTTTCGAACGTAAGAAACATGAATTTATCAGTTTGAATAGTTGAAAACAGCGTTTTTCTATGTATTTGCAAGTTTAAAACAGCAATTTTATCGTCATTTCTCATAAATCGCCGTTTCGCACGGAAGAAACATGAATTTGTCAGTTTGAATAGTTGAAAACAACGTTTTTCAATGTTTTTGCAAGTTTAAAACAGCAATTTTATCGTGATTTCACAAAAAAACACCGTTTCGAACGTAAGAAACATGAATTTATCAGTTTGAATAGTTGAAAACAGCGTTTTTCTATGTTTTTGCAAGTTTAAAACAGCAAATTTATCGTCATTTCTCATAAATCGCCGTTTCGCATGAAATAAACATGAATTTGTCAGTTTGAATTGTTCAAAACAGCGTTTTTCTATGTTTTTGCAAGTTTAAAACAGAAATTTTATCGTCATTTCTCATAAATCGCTGTTTCGCACGAAAGAAACATGAATTTATCAGTTTGAGTTATTAAAAATAGCGTTTTTCTATGTTTTTGCAAGTTTAAAACAGCAATTTTATCGTCATTTCTCATAAATCGCCGTTTCGCATGGAAGAAACATGAATTTGTCAGTTTAAGTAGTTGAAAACAGCGTTTTTCTATGTTTTTGCGAGTTTAAAACAGCAATTTTATCGTCATTTCTCATAAATCGCCATTTCGCACGGAAAAAACATGAATTTGTCAGTTTGAATAGTAAAAAAAAGCGTTTTTCTAGGTTTTTGCAAGTTTAAAACAGCAATTTTATCGTCATTTCTCATAAATCGCTGTTCCGCACGAAAGAAACATGAATTTGTCAGTTTGAATAATTCAAAACAGCGTTTTTCTATGTTTTTTCGAGTTTAAAACAGCAATTTTATCGTCATTTCTCATAAATCGCCGTTTCATACGAAAGAAACATGAATTTGTCAGTTTGAATAGTTCAAAACAGCGTTTTTCTATGTTTTTGCAAGTTTAAAACAGCAATTTTATCGTCATTTCTCATAAATCGCCGTTTCACACGAAAGAAACATGAATTTGTTAGTTTGAATAGTTCAAAACAGCGTTTTTCTATGTTTTTTTTATTTTTAAAACAGCAATTTTATCGCCATTTCTCATAAATCGCCGTTTCGTACGAAAGAATCATGAATTTGTCAGTTTGAATAGTTCAAAACAGCGTTTTTCTATGTTTTTGCAAGTTTAAAACAGCAATTTTACCGTCATTTCTCATAAACCGCCGTTTTGCACGAAAGAAACATGAATTTATCAGTTTGAACAGTTGAAAACAGCGTTTTTCTATATTTTTTCGAGTTAAAAACAGCAATTTTATCGTCATTTCTCATAAATTGCCGTTTCGCACGGAAAAAACATGAATTTGTCAGTTTGAATAGTTCAAAACAGCGTTTTTCTATGTATTTGCAAGTTTAAAACAGCAATTTTATCGTCATTTCTCATAAATCGCCGTTTCGCACGAAAGAAACCTGAATTTATCAGTTTGAATAGTTAAAAACAGCGTTTTTCTATGTTTTTGCAAGTTTAAAACTGCAATTTTATCGTGATTTCACAAAAAAACACCGTTTCGAACGTAAGAAACATGAATTTATCAGTTTGAATAGTTGAAAACAGCGTTTTTTTTATATTTTTGCAAGTTTAAAACAGCAATTTTATCGTCATTTCTCATAAATCGCCGTTTCACACGAAAGAAACATGAATTTGTTAGTTTGAATAGTTCAAAACAGCGTTTTTCAATGTTTTTTTTTTAAGTTTAAAACAGCAATTTTATCGCCATTTCTCATAAATCGCCGTTTCGTACGAAAGAATCATGAATTTGTCAGTTTGAATAGTTCAAAACAGCGTTTTTCTATGTTTTTGCAAGTTTAAAACAGCAATTTTATCGTCATTTCTCATAAATCGCCGTTTCGCACGGAAGAAACATGAATTTGTCAGTTTGAATAGTTGAAAACAGCGTTTTTCAAAGTTTTTGCAAGTTGAAAACAACAATTTTATCGTGATTTCACAAAAAAACACCGTTTCGAACGTAAGAAACATGAATTTATCAGTTTGAATAGTTGAAAACAGCGTTTTTCTATGTTTTTGCAAGTTTAAAACAGCAAATTTATCGTCATTTCTCATAAATCGCCGTTTCGCATGAAATAAACATGAATTTGTCAGTTTGAATAGTTCAAAACAGCGTTTTTCTATGTTTTTGCAAGTTTAAAACAGCAATTTTATCGTCATTTCTCATAAATCGCCGATTCGCACGGAAAAAACATGAATTTGTCAGTTTGAATAGTAAAAAACAGCGTTTTTCTATGTTTTTGCAAGTTTAAAACAGCAATTTTATCGTCATTTCTCATAAATCGCCGTTTCGTGCGAAAGAAACATGAATTTGTCAGTTTGAATAGTTCAAAACAGCGTTTTTCTATGTTTTTGCAAGTTTAAAACAGCAATTTTATCGTCATTTCTCATAAATCGCCGTTTCGCACGGAAGAAACATGAATTTGTCAGTTTGAATAGTTGATAACAGCGTTTTTCTATGTTTTTGCAAGTTTAAAACAGCAATTTTATCGTAATTTCCCATAAATCGCCGTTTCACAAGAAAGAAACATGTATTTGTCAGTTTGAATGGTTCAAAACAGCGTTTTTCTATTTTTTTGCAAGTTTAAAACAGCAATTTTATCGTCATTTCTCATAAATCGCCGTTTCGCACGAAAAAAACATGAATTTATCAGTTTGAATAGTTGAAAACAGCGTTTTTCTATGTTTTTGCAAGTTTAAAAAAGCAATTTTACCGTCATTTCTCACAAATCGCCGTTTCGCACGAAAGAAACATGAATTTGTCAGTTTGAATAGTTCAAAACAGCGTTTTTCTATGTTTTTGCAAGTTTAAAACAGCAATTTTATCGTCATTTTTCATAAATCGCCGTTTCGCACGAAAGAAACATGAATTTGTCAGTTTGAATAGTTCAAAACAGGGTTTTTCTATTTATTTGCAAGTTTAAAACAGCAATTTTATCGTCATTTCTCACGAATCGCTGTTTCGCACGAAAGAAACCTGATTTTATCAGTTTGAATAGTTAAAAACAGCGTTTTTCTATGTTTTTGCAAGTTTAAAACAGCAATTTTATCGTCATTTCTCATAAATCGCCGTTTCGCACGAAAGAAACATGAATTTGTCAGTTCGAATAGTTCAAAACAGCGTTTTTCTATGTTTTTTCAAGTTTAAAACAGCAATTTTATCGTCATTTCTCATAAATCGCCGTTTCGCACGAAAGAAAAATGAATTTGTCAGTTTGAATAGTTCAAAACCGCGTTTTTCTATGTTTTTGCAAGTTTAAAACAGCAATTTTATCGTCATTTCTCATAAATCGCCGTTTCGCACGGAAGAAACATGAATTTGTTAGTTTGAATAGTTGAAAACAGCGTTTTTCAATGTTTTTGCAAGTTTAAAACAGCAATTTTATCGTGATTTCACAAAAATCCACCATTTCGAACGTAAGAAACATGAATTTATCAGTTTAAAAAATTGAAAACAGCGTTTTTCTATGTTTTTGCAAGTTTAAAACAGCAAATTTATCGTCATTTCTCATAAATCGCCGTTTCGCACGAAAGATACATGAATTTGTCAGTTTGAATAGTTCAAAACGGCGTTTTTCTATGTTTTTGCAAGTTTAAAACAGCAATTTTATCGTCATTTTTCATAAATCGCCGTTTCGCACGAAAGAAACATGAAATTATCAGTTTAAATAGTTCAAAACAGCATTTTTCTATGTTTTCGCAAGTTTAAAACAGCAATATTATCGTCATTTCTCATAAATCGCCGTTTCGCACGAAAGAAACATGAATTTATCAGCTTGAATAGTTGAAAACAGCGTTTTTATATGTTTTTGCAAGTTTAAACAGCAATTTTATCGTCATTCCTCATAAATCGCCGTTTCGCACGAAAGAAACATGAATTTATCAGTTTGAATAGTTCAAAACAGCGTTTTTCTATGTTTTTGCAAGTTTAAAACAGCAATTTTATTGTCATTTCTCATAAATCGCCGTTTCGCACGAAAGAAACATGAATTTATCAGTTTGAATAGTTCAAAACAGCGTTTTTCTATGTTTTTGCAAGTTTAAAACAGCAATTTTATTGTCATTTCTCATAAATCGCCGTTTCGCACGAAAGAAACATGAATTTGTCAGTTTGAATAGTTCAAAACAGCGTTTTTCTATGTTTTTGCAAGTTTAAAACAGCAATTTTAGCGTCATTTCTCATAAATCGCCGTTTCGCACGAAAGAAACATGAATTTGTCAGTTTGAATAGTTGAAAACAGCGTTTTGTATGTTTTTACAAGTTTAAAACTGCAATTTTATCGTCATTTCTCATAAATCGCCGTTTCGCACGAAAGAAACATGAATTTATCAATTTGAATAGTTGAAAACAGCGTTTTTCTATGTTTTTGCAAGTTTAAAACAGCATTTTAAATACGTCAGTTTATATTGTTGAAAACAGCGTTTTCTTGGTTTTGCTAGTTTAAAACAGCAGTTTTATCGTGATTTCACAAAAATCCACCGTTTCGAACGAAAGAAACATGAATTTATCCGTTTGAATAGTTGAAAACAGCGTTTTCTATGTTCTTGCAAGTTTAAAACAGCATTTTAAATACGTCAGTTTAGATTGTTGAAAACAGCGTATTTTGCTAGTTAAAAACAGCAGTTTTATCGTGATTTCACAAAAATCCACCGTTTCGAAGGAAAGAAACATAAATTTATCAGTTTGAATAGTTGAAAACGGCGTTTTCTATGTTCTTGCAAGTTTAAAACAGCATTTTAAATACGTCAGTTTAGATTGTTGAAAACAGCGTATTTTGCTAGTTAAAAACAGCAGTTTTATCGTGATTTCACAAAAATCCACCGTTTCGAAGGAAAGAAACATAAATTTATCAGTTTGAATAGTTGAAAACGGCCTTTTTCTAGGTTTTTGCAAGTTTAAAACAGAAATTTTATCGTCATTTCTCATAAATCGCCGTTTCGCACGAAAGAAACATGAATTTGTCAGTTTGAATAGTTCAAAACAGGGTTTTTCTATGTATTTGCAAGTTTAAAACAGCAATTTTATCGTCATTTCTCATGAATCGCAGTTTCGCACGAAAGAAACCTGATTTTATCAGTTTGAATAGTTAAAAACAGCGTTTTTCTATGTTTTTGCAAGTTTAAAACAGCAATTTTATCGTCATTTCTCATAAATCGCCGTTTCGCACGAAAGAAACATGAATTTGTCAGTTCGAATAGTTCAAAACAGCGTTTTTCTATGTTTTTTCAAGTTTAAAACAGCAATTTTATCGTCATTTCTCATAAATCGCCGTTTCGCACGAAAGAAAAATGAATTTGTCAGTTTGAATAGTTCAAAACCGCGTTTTTCTATGTTTTTGCAAGTTTGAAACAGCAATTTTATCGTCATTTCTCATAAATCGCCGTTTCGCACGGAAGAAACATGAATTTGTTTGTTTGAATAGTTGAAAACAGCGTTTTTCAATGTTTTTGCAAGTTTAAAACAGCAATTTTATCGTCATTTCTCATAAATCGCCGTTTCGCACGAAAGAAACATGAATTTATCAGTTTGAACAGTTGAAAACAGCGTTTTTCTATGTTTTTGCGAGTTAAAAACAGCAATTTTATCGTAATTTCTCATAAATCGCCGTTTCGCACGGAAAAACCTGAATTTGTCAGTTTGAATAATAAAAAACAGCGTTTTTCTATGTTTTTGCAAGTTTAAAACAGCAGTTTTATCGTGATTTCACAAAAATCCACCGTTTCGAACGAAAGAAACATGAATTTATCAGTTTGATTAGTTGAAAACAACGTTTTTCTATGTTTTTGCAAGTTTAAAACAGCAATTTTATCGTCATATCTCATAAATCGCCGTTTCGCACGAAAGACACATGAATTTATCAGTTTGAATAGTTGAAAACAGCGTTTTTTATGTTTTTACAAGTTTAAAACAGCAATTTGAATCTCATAATTCGCCGTTTCCCACGAAAGAAACATTTCACCCAATCCAAACACCACAAACACCAAACCTAAAACCCCGTACCCCAATCCCCAAACTCAACCCCAACCCTCAACCCCAAACCTCAAACCTCGAACCCCAAACCTTTAACTTCGAACCCCAAATCCCTAACCTCAAACCCCAAACCTCAACCCCAAACCTCAACCCCAAACCACAACCCCAAACCTCAACCCCAAACCTCAAACCTCGAACCCCAAAACACAAAACTGAATTTGTCAGTTTGGATAGTTTAAAACAACGTTTTTCTATGTTTTTGCAAGTTTAAAACAGCAATTTTATCGTCATTTCTCATAAATCGCCGTTTCGCACGAAAGAAACATGAATTTGTCAGTTTGAATAGTTCAAAACAGCGTTTTTCTATGTTTTTGCAAGTTTAAAACAGTAATTTTATCGTCATTTCTCATAAATCGCCGTTTCGCACGAAAGAAACATGAATTTGTCAGTTTGAATAGTTCAAAACAGCGTTTTTCTATGTTTTTGCAAGTTTAAAACAGCAATTTTATCGTCATTTTTTATAAATCGCCGTTTCGCACGAAAGAAACATGAATTTATCAGTTTGAACAGTTCAAAACAGAGTTTTTCTATGTATGTTTTTGCAAGTTTAAAACAGCAATTTTATCGTCATTTCTCATGAATCGCCGTTTCGCACGAAAGAAACATGAATTTATCAGTTTGAACAGTTCAAAACAGAGTTTTTCTATGTATGTTTTTGCAAGTTTAAAACAGCAATTTTATCGTCATTTCTCATAAATCGCCGTTTCGCACGAAAAAAACATGAATTTGTCAGTTTAAATAGTTGAAAACAGCGTTTTTCTATGTTTTTGCGAGTTTAAAACAGCAATTTTATCGTCATTTCTCATAAATCGCCGTTTCGCACGGAAAAAACATGAATTTGTCAGTTTGAATAGTAAAAAAAAGCGTTTTTCTCAAACCTCGAACCCCAAACCTCAAACTTCGAACCCCAAATCCCTAACCTCAAACCCCAAACCTCAACCCCAAACCTCAACCCCAAACCACAACCCCAAACCTCAACCCCAAACCTCAAACCTCGAACCCCAAAACACAAAACTGAATTTGTCAGTTTGGATAGTTTAAAACAACGTTTTTCTATGTTTTTGCAAGTTTAAAACAGCAATTTTATCGTCATTTCTCATAAATCGCCGTTTCGCACGAAAGAAACATGAATTTGTCAGTTTGAATAGTTCAAAACAGCGTTTTTCTATGTTTTTGCAAGTTTAAAACAGTAATTTTATCGTCATTTCTCATAAATCGCCGTTTCGCACGAAAGAAACATGAATTTGTCAGTTTGAATAGTTCAAAACAGCGTTTTTCTATGTTTTTGCAAGTTTAAAACAGCAATTTTATCGTCATTTTTTATAAATCGCCGTTTCGCACGAAAGAAACATGAATTTATCAGTTTGAACAGTTCAAAACAGAGTTTTTCTATGTATGTTTTTGCAAGTTTAAAACAGCAATTTTATCGTCATTTCTCATGAATCGCCGTTTCGCACGAAAGAAACATGAATTTATCAGTTTGAACAGTTCAAAACAGAGTTTTTCTATGTATGTTTTTGCAAGTTTAAAACAGCAATTTTATCGTCATTTCTCATAAATCGCCGTTTCGCACAAAAAAACATGAATTTGTCAGTTTAAATAGTTGAAAACAGCGTTTTTCTATGTTTTTGCGAGTTTAAAACAGCAATTTTATCGTCATTTCTCATAAATCGCCGTTTCGCACGGAAAAAACATGAATTTGTCAGTTTGAATAGTAAAAAAAAGCGTTTTTCTAGGTTTTTGCAAGTTTAAAACAGCAATTTTATCGTCATTTCTCATAAATCGTCGTTTCGCACGAAAGAAACATGAATTTGTCAGTTTGAATAGTTCAAAACAGCGTTTTTCTATGTTTTTGCAAGTTTAAAACAGTAATTTTATCGTCATTTCTCATAAATCGCCGTTTCGCACGAAAGAAACATGAATTTGTCAGTTTGAATAGTTCAAAACAGCGTTTTTCTATGTTTTTGCAAGTTTAAAATAGCAATTTTATCGTCATTTCTCATAAATCGCCGATTCGCACGAAAGAAACATGAATTTATTAGTTTGAATAGTGGAAAACAGCGTTTTTCTATGTTTTTGCAAGTTTAAAACAGTAATTTTATCGTCATTTCTCATAAATCGCCGTTTCGCACGAAATAAACATGAATTTATCAGTTTGAATAGTTGAAAACAGCGTTTTTCTATGTTTTTGCAAGTTTAAAACAGCAATTTTATCGTCATTTCTCATAAGTGGCCGTTTTGCAGGAAAGAAACATGAATTTATCAGTTTGAACAGTTGAAAACAGCGTTTTTCTATGTTTTTGCGAGTTAAAACAGCAATTTTATCGTCATTTCTCATAAATCGCCGTTTCTCACGAAAGAAACATGAATTTGTCAGTTTGAATAGTTCAAAACAGCGTTTTTCTATGTTTTTGCAAGTTTAAAACAGTAATTTTATCGTCATTTCTCATAAATCGCCGTTTCGCACGAAAGAAACATGAATTTGTCAGTTTGAATAGTTCAAAACAGCGTTTTTCTATGTTTTTGCAAGTTTAAAACAGCAATTTTATCGTCATTTTTTATAAATCGCCGTTTCGCACGAAAGAAACATGAATTTATCAGTTTGAACAGTTCAAAACAGAGTTTTTCTTTGTATGTTTTTGCAAGTTTAAAACAGCAATTTTATCGTCATTTCTCATGAATCGCCGTTTCGCACGAAAGAAACATGAATTTATCAGTTTGAACAGTTCAAAACAGAGTTTTTCTATGTATGTTTTTGCAAGTTTAAAACAGCAATTTTATCGTCATTTCTCATAAATCGCCGTTTCGCACAAAAAAAACATGAATTTGTCAGTTTAAATAGTTGAAAACAGCGTTTTTCTATGTTTTTGCGAGTTTAAAACAGCAATTTTATCGTCATTTCTCATAAATCGCCGTTTCGCACGGAAAAAACATGAATTTGTCAGTTTGAATAGTAAAAAAAAGCGTTTTTCTAGGTTTTTGCAAGTTTAAAACAGAAATTTTATCGTCATTTCTCATAAATCGTCGTTTCGCACGAAAGAAACATGAATTTGTCGGTTTGAATAGTTCAAAACAGAGTTTTTCTATGTTTTTTCGAGTTTAAAACAGCAATTTTATCGTCATTTCTCATAAATCGCCGTTTTACACGAAAGAAACATGAATTTGTCAGTTTGAATAGTTCAAAACAGCGTTTTTCTATGTTTTTGCAAGTTTAAAATAGCAATTTTATCGTCATTTCTCATAAATCGCCGTTTCGCACGAAAGAAACATGAATTTATCAGTTTGAATAGTGGAAAACAGCGTTTTTCTATGTTTTTGCAAGTTTAAAACAGCAATTTTATCGTCATTTCTCATAAATCGCCGTTTCGCACGAAAGAAACATGAATTTGTCAGTTTGAATAGTTCAAAACAGCGTTTTTCTATGTATTTGCAAGTTTAAAACAGCAATTTTATCGTCATTTCTCAAAAATCGCCGATTCGCACGAAAGAAACCTGAATTTATCAGTTTGAATAGTTAAAAACAGCGTTTTTCTATGTTTTTGCAAGTTTAAAACAGCAATTTTATCGTCATTTCTTATAAATCGCCGTTTCGCACGAAAAAACATGAATTTGTCAGTTTGAATAGTTCAAAACAGCGTTTTTCTATGTTTTTTCTAGTTTAAAACAGCAATTTTATCGCCATTTCTCATAAATCTCCGTTTCGCACGAAAGAATCATGAATTTGTCAGTTTGAATAGTTCAAAACAGCGTTTTTCTATGTTTTTGCAAGTTTAAAACAGCAATTTTATCGTCATTTCTCATAAATCGCCGTTTCGCACGGAAGAAACATGAATTTGTCAGTTTGAATAGTTGAAAACATCGTTTTTCATTGTTTTTGCAAGTTTAAAACAGCAATTTTATCGTGATTTCACAAAAAAACACCGTTTCGAACGTAAGAAACATGAATTTATCAGTTTGAATAGTTGAAAACAGCGTTTTTCTATGTTTTTGCAAGTTTAAAACAGCAAATTTATCGTCATTTCTCATAAATCGCCGTTTCGCATGAAATAAACATGAATTTGTCAGTTTGAATAGTTCAAAAAAGCGTTTTTCTATGTTTTTGCAAGTTTAAAACAGCAATTTTATCGTCATTTCTCATAAATCGCCGTTTCGCACGAAAGAAACATGAATTTATCAGTTTGAATAGTTGAAAACAGCGTTTTTCTATGTTTTTGCAAGTTTAAAACAGCAATTTGAATCTCATAATTCGCCGTTTCGCACGAAAGAAATATTTCACCCAATCCAAACACCAAACCTAAAACCCCGAACCCCAATCCCCAAACTCAACCCCAACCCTCAACCCCAAACCTCAAACCTCGAAGCCCAAACCTCAAACTTCGAACCCCAAATCCCTAACCTCAAACCCCAAACTTCAACCCCAAACCTCAACCCCAAATCTCAACCCCAAACCTCAACCCCAAATCTCAACCCCAAACCTCAACCCTAAACCTCAACCCTAAACCGCACGACTCGAACCCCCAACCCCAAACCTCAAACCCCAAACCTCAACCCCAAACCTCAAACCTCGAACCCCAAACCTCAAACCTCGAACCCCAAACCTCAAACACCGAACCCCAACCCCAAACCTCAAACCGCGAACCCCAAACCTCAAACCCCAAACCTCAACCCCAAACCCCAAAACTCAAACCCCAAACCCCAAACCTCAAACCCCAAACCTCAACCCCAAACCTCAAATCTCGAACCCCAAACCACAAAACTGAATTTGTCAGTTTGAATAGTTGAAAACAGAGTTTTTAAATGTTTTTGCAAGTTTAAAACAGCAATTTTATCGTGATTTCACAAAAATCCACCATTTCGAACGTAAGAAACATGAATTTATCAGTTTGAAAAGTTGAAAACAGCCTTTTTCTATGTTTTTGCAAGTTTAAAACAGCAATTTTATCGTCATTTCTCATTAATCGCCGTTTCGCACGAAAGAAAACTGAATTTATCAGTTTGAATTGTTAAAAACAGCGTTTTCTATGTTTTTGCAAGTTTAAAACAGCAATTTTATCGTCATTTCTCATAAATCGCCGTTTCGCACGAAAGAAACATGAATTTGTCAGTTTGAATAGTTCAAAACAGCGTTTTTCTATGTTTTTGCAAGTTTAAAACAGCAATTTTATCGTGATTTCACAAAAATCCACCGTTTCGAACGTAAGAATCATGAATTTATCAGTTTGATAGTTGAAAACAACGTTTTTCTTGTTTTTGCAAGTTTAAAACAGTAATTTTATCGTCATTTCTCATAAATCGCCGTTTCGCACGAAATAAACATGAATTTATCAGTTTGAATAGTTGAAAACAGCGTTTTTCTATGTTTGTGCAAGTTTAAAACAGCAATTTTATCGTCATTTCTCATAAATGGCCGTTTTGCACGAAAGAAACATGAATTTATCAGTTTGAACAGTTGAAAACAGCGTTTTTCTATGTTTTTGCGAGTTAAAACAGCAATTTTATCGTTATTTCTCATAAATCGCCGTTTCATACGAAAGAAACATGAATTTGTCAGTTTGAATAGTTCAAAACAGCGTTTTTATATGTTTTTACAAGTTTAAAACAGCAATTTTATCGTCATTTCTCATAAATTGCCATTTCGCATGAAAGAAACATGAATTTATCAGTTTGAATAGTTGAAAACAGCGTTTTTATATGTTTTTGCAAGTTTAAAACAGCAATTTTATCGTCATTTCTCATAAATCGCCGTTTAGCACGAAAGAAACATGAATTTGTCAGTTTGAATAGTTCAAAACAGCGTTTTTCTATGTTTTTTCAAGTTTAAAACAGCAATTTTATCGTTATTTCTCATAAATCGCCGTTTCGCACGAAAGAAACATGAATTTGTCAGTTTGAATAATTCAAAACAGCGTTTTTCTATGTTTTTGCAAGTTTAAAACAGCAATTTTATCGTCATTTCTCATAAATCGCCGTTTCGCACGGAAGAAACATCAATTTGTTAGTTTGAATAGTTGAAAACAGCGTTTTTCAATGTTTTTGCAAGTTTAAAACAGCAATTTTATCGTGATTTCACAAAAATCCACCATTTCGAACGTAAGAAACATGAATTTATCACTTTAAAAAATTGAAAACAGCGTTTTTCTATGTTTTTGCAAGTTTAAAACAGCAAATTTATCGTCATTTCTCATAAATCGCCGTTTCGCACGAAAGAAACATTAATTTATCAGTTTGAATAATTGAAAACAGCGTTTTTCTATGTTTTTGCAAGTTTAAAACAGCAATTTTATCGTCATTTCTCATAAATCGCCGTTTCGCACGAAAGAAACATGAATTTGTCAGTTTGAATAGTTCAAAACAGCGTTTTTCTATGTTTTTGCAAGTTTAAAACAGCAATTTTATCGTCATTTCTCATAAATCGCCGTTTCGCACGAAAGAAACATGAATTTGTCAGTTTGAATAGTTCAAAACAGCGTTTTTCTATGTTTTTGCAAGTTTAAAACAGCAATTTTATCGTCAATTCTCATAAATCGCCGTTTTGCACGAAAGAAACATGAATTTATCAGTTTGAACAGTTGAAAACAGCGTTTTTCTATGTTTTTGCGAGTTAAAAACAGCAATTTTATGGTCATTTCTCATAAATCGCCGTTTCGCACGGAAAAAACATGAATTTATCAGTTTGAATAGGTAAAAATAGCGTTTTTCTATGTTTTTGCAAGTTTAAAACAGCAATTTTATCGTCATTTCTCATAAATCGCCGTTTTGCACAAAAGAAACATGAATTTATCAGTTTGAACAGTTGAAAACAGCGTTTTTCTATGTTTTTGCGAGTTAAAAACAGCAATTTTATGGTCATTTCTCATAAATCGCCGTTTCGCGCGGAAAAAACATGAATTTGTCAGTTTGAATAATAAAAAACAGCGTTTTTCTATGTTTTTGCATATTTAAAACAGCAGTTTTATCGTCATTTTACAAAAATCCACCGTTTCGAACGAAAGAAACATGAATTTATCAGTTTGATTAGTTGAAAACAGCGTTTTTCTATGTTTTTCCAAGTTTAAAACAGCAATTTTATCGTCATATCTCATAAATCGCCGTTTCGCACGAAAGAAACATGAATTTGTCAGTTTGAATAATTCAAAACAGCGTTTTTCTATGTTTTTGCAAGTTTAAAAGAGCAATTTTATCGTCATTTTTCATAAATCGCCGTTTCGCACGAAAGAAACATGAATTTATCAGTTTGAATAGTTCAAAACAGCGTTTTTCTATGTTTTTGCAAGTTTAAAACAGCAATTTTATCGTCATTTCTCATAAATCGCCGTTTCGCACGAAAGAAACATGAATTTGTCAGTTTGAATAGTTCAAAACAGCGTTTTGTATGTTTTTGCAAGTTTAAAACTGCAATTTTATCGTCATTTCTCATAAATCGCCGTTTCACACGAAAGAAACATGAATTTGTCAGTTTGAATAGTTCAAAACAGCGTTTTTCTATGTTTTTCAAGTTTAAAACAGCAATTTTATCGTCATATCTCATAAATCGCCGTTTCGCACGAATGAAACATGAATTTATCAGTTTGAATAGTTGAAAACAGCGTTTTTCTATGTTTTTGCAAGTTTAAAACAGCAATTTTATCGTCATATCTCATAAATCGCCGTTTCACACGTAAGAAACATGAATTTGTCAGTTTTAGTAGTTCAAAACAGCGTTTTTCTATGTTTTTGCAAGTTTAAAACAGCAATTTTATCGACATTTCTCATAAATCGTCATATCTCAGAAACATGAATTTATCAGTGTTAATAGTTGAAAACAGCGTTTTTCTATGTTTTTGCAAGTTTAAAACAGCAATTTTATCGTGAATTCACAAAAATCCACCGTTTCGAACGTAAGAAACATGAATTTATCAGTTTGAATAGTTGAAAACAGCGTTTTTCTATGTTTTTGCAAGTTTAAAACAGCAAATTTATCGTCGTTTCTCATAAATCGCCGTTTCGCAAGAAATAAACATGAATTTGTCAGTTTGAATAGTTCAAAACAGCGTTTTTCTATGTTTTTGCAAGTTTAAAACAGCAATTTTATTGTCATTTCTCATAAATCGTCGTTTCGCACGAAAGAAACATTAATTTATCAGTTTGAATAATTGAAAACAGCGTTTTTCTATGTTTTTGCAAGTTTAAAACAGCAATTTTATCGTCATTTCCTCATAAATCGCCGTTTCACACGAAAGAAACATGAATTTGTCAGTTTGAATAGTTCAAAACAGCGTTTTTCTATGTTTTTGCAAGTTTAAAACAGCAATTTTATCGTCAATTCTCATAAATCGCCGTTTTGCACGAAAGAAACATGAATTTATGAGTTTGAACAGTTGAAAACAGCGTTTTTCTATGTTTTTGCGAGTTAAAACAGCAATTTTATGGTCATTTCTCATAAATCGCCGTTTCGCACGGAAAAAACATGAATTTGTCAGTTTGAATAATAAAAAACAGCGTTTTTCTATGTTTTTGCAAGTTTAAAACAGCAGTTTTATCGTCATTTTACAAAAATCCACCGTTTCGAACGAAAGAAACATGAATTTATCAGTTTGATTAGTTGAAAACAGCGTTTTTTCTATGTTTTTCCAAGGTTTAAAACAGCAATTTTATCGTCATATCTCATAAATCGCCGTTTCGCACGAAAGAAACATGAATTTGTCAGTTTGAATAATTCAAAACAGCGTTTTTCTATGTTTTTGCAAGTTTAAAAGAGCAATTTTATCGTCATTTTTCATAAATCGCCGTTTCGCACGAAAGAAACATGAATTTATCAGTTTGAATAGTTCAAAACAGCGTTTTTTCTATGTTTTTGCAAGTTTAAAACAGCAATTTTATCGTCATTTCTCATAAATCGCCGTTTCGCACGAAAGAAACATGAAATTTGTCAGTTTGAATAGTTCAAAACAGCGTTTTGTATGTTTTTGCAAGTTTAAAACTGCAATTTTATCGTCATTTCTCATAAATCGCCGTTTCACACGAAAGAAACATGAATTTGTCAGTTTGAATAGTTCAAAACAGCGTTTTTCTATGTTTTTCAAGTTTAAAACAGCAATTTTATCGTCATATCTCATAAATCGCCGTTTCGCACGAATGAAACATGAATTTATCAGTTTGAATAGTTGAAAACAGCGTTTTTCTATGTTTTTGCAAGTTTAAAACAGCAATTTTATCGTCATATCTCATAAATCGCCGTTTCGCACGTAAGAAACATGAATTTGTCAGTTTTAGTAGTTCAAAACAGCGTTTTTCTATGTTTTTGCAAGTTTAAAACAGCAATTTTATCGACATTTCTCATAATCGTCATATCTCAGAAACATGAATTTATCAGTGTTAATAGTTGAAAACAGCGTTTTTCTATGTTTTTGCAAGTTTAAAACAGCATTTTTATCGTGATTTCACAAAAATCCACCGTTTCGAACGTAAGAAACATGAATTTATCAGTTTGAATAGTTGAAAACAGCGTTTTTCTATGTTTTTGCAAGTTTAAAAAAGCAAATTTATCGTCATTTCTCATAAATCGCCGTTTGGCACGAAAGAAACATGAATTTGTCAGTTTGAATAGTTGAAAACAGCGTTTTGTATGATTTTGCAAGTTTAAAACTGCAATTTTATCGTCATTTCTCATAAATCGCCGTTTCGCACAAAAGAAACATGAATTTATCAATTTGAATAGTTGAAAACAGCGTTTTCTATGTTTTTGCAAGTTTAAAACAGCATTTTTAAATACGTCAGTTTATATTGTTGAAAACAGCGTATTCTTGTTTTTGCTAGTTTAAAACAGCAGTTTTAT
>CAWWDY010001477.1:35501-56501 GCA_963942605.1 Poecilus cupreus | reverse complement strand
AACAGCATTTTAATCTTGCTTTCTCCGACAGTAGCTATTATACATGACAGAAACATGAATATGACAGTTTAAATACTTGAAAACGGTGTTTTGTTTGCTTTTGCATGCTTAAAACAGCATTTTTATCTTGCTTTCACCAACATTAGATATTATACACGACAGAAACATGAAAATGACAGTTTAAATACTTGAAAACAGCATTTTGTATGTTTTTGCAAGCTGCAAAAAGCTATTTTATCTTAATTTTGCAAACATAAGCCATTACACACGACATATACATGAATATGACAGTTTAAATATTTGAAAACGGTGTTTTGTATTCTTTTGCATGCTTAAAACAGGATTTTTATCTTGCTTTCACCAACATTAGCTATTATACGCGACAGAAACATGAATATGACAGTTTAAATACTTGAAAACAGCATTTTGTATGTTTTTGCAAGCTGAAAACAGCTATTTCATCTTGATTTTGCAAACATAAGCCATTACACACGACAAATACAGGAATATGACAGTTTAAATACTTGAAAACGGTGTTTTGTATGCTTTTGCATGCTTAAAACAGCATTTTTGTCTTGCTTTCACCAACATTAGCTATTATACACGACAGAAACATGAATATGACAGTTTAAATACTTAAAAACAGCATTTTGTATGTTTTTGCAAGCTGAAAACAGCTATTTTATCTTGATTTTGCAAACATAAGCCATTACACACGACATATACATAAATATGACAGGTAAAATACTTGAAAACGGTGTTTTGTATGCTTTTGCATGCTTAATACAACATTTTTATCTTGTTTTCACCAACATTAGCTATTATACACGACAGAAACATGAATATGACAGTTTAAATACTTGAAAACGGTGTTTTGTTTGCTTTTGCATGCTTATAACAGCATATTTAACTTGCTTTCACCAACATTAGCTATTATACACGACAGAAACATAAAAATGACAGTTTAAATACTTGAAAACAGCATTTTGTATGTTTTTGCAAGCTGCAAACAGCTATTTTATCTTGATTTTGCAAACATAAGCCATTACACACGACATATACATGAATATGACAGTTTAAATAATTGAAAACGGTGTTTTGTATGGTTTTGCATGCTTAAAACAGCATTTTTATCTTGCTTTCACCAACAATAACTACTATACACGACAGAAACATGAATATGACAGTTTAAATATTTGAAAACGGTGTTTTGTATGCTTTTGCACGTTTAAAACAGCATTTTATCTTGCTTTCAATAACATTAGCAATTATACACGACACAAATATGAATATGACAGTTTAAATACTTGAAAACAGCATTTTGTATTTTTTAACAAGCTGAAAACAGCTATTTTATCTTGATTTTGCAAACATAAGCCATTACACACGACATATACATGAATATGACAGTTTAAATACTTGAAAACGGTGTTTTGTATGCTTTTGCATGCTTAAAACAGCATTTTTATCTTGCTTTCACCAACATTAGCTATTATACACGACAGAAACATGGAAAAGACAGTATAAATACTTGAAAACAGCATTTTGTATGTTTTTGCAAGCTGAAAACAGCTATTTTATCTTGATTTTGCAAACATAAGCCATTACACACGACATATACATGAATATGACAGTATAAATACTTAAAAACGGTGTTTTGTATGCTTTTGCATGCTTAAAGCAGCATTTTTATCTTGCTTTCACCAACATTAGCTATTATACACGACAGAAACATGAATATGACAATTTAAATACTTGAAAACAGCATTTTATATGTTTTTGCAAACTGAAAACAGTTATTTTATCTTGATTTTGCAAACATAAGCCATTACACACGACATATACATGAATATGATAGTTTTAATACTTGAAAACGGTGTTTTGTATGCTTTTGCATGCTTAAAACAACATTTTAATCTAGTTTTCACCAACATTAGCTATTATACACGACAGAAACATGAATATGACAGTTTAAATACTTGAAACATCATTTTGTGTGTATCTGCAAGCTAAAAACAGCTATTTTATCTTAATTTTGCAAACATAAGCCATTACACACGACATATACATGAATATGACAGTTTAAATATTTGAAAACGGTGTTTTGTTTGCTTTTGCATGCTTAAAACAGCATTTTTATCTTGCTTTCACCAACATTAGCTATTATACACAACAGAAACATAAATGTGACAGTTTAAATACTTGAAAACAGCATTTTGTATGTTTTTGCAAGCTGAAAACAGCTATTTTATCTTGATTTTGCAAACATAAGCCATTACACACGACATATACATAAATATGACAGTTTAAATACTTGAAAACGGTGTTTTGTATGCTTTTGCATGCTTAATACAACATTTTTATCTTGTTTTCACCAACATTAGCTATTATACACGACAGAAACATGAATATGACAGTTTAAATACTTGAAAACGGTGCTTTGTATGCTTTTGCATGCTTAAAACAGCATTTTTATCTTGCTTTCACCAACATTAGCTATTATACACGACAGAAACATGAATATGACAGTTTAAATACTTGAAAATAGCATTTTGTATGTTTTTGCAAGCTGAAAACAGCTATTTTATCTTGATTTTGCAAACATAAGCCATTACACACGACATATACATGAATATGACAGTTTAAATATTTGAAAACGGTGTTTTGTATGCTTTTGCATGCTTAAAACAGCATTTTTATCTTGCTTTCACCAACATTAGCAAATTATACACGACAGAAACATGAATATGCCAGTTTAAATACTTAAAAACGGTGTTTTGTTTGCTTTTGCATGCTTAAAACAGCATTTTTATCTTGCTTTCACCAACATTAGCTATTATACACGACAGAAACATAAATTTGACAGTTTAAATACTTGAAAACAGCATTTTGTATGTTCTTGCAAGCTGAAAACAGCTATTTTATCTTGATTTTGCAAACATAATCCATTACAAACGACATATACATGAATATGACAGTTTAAATACTTGAAACGGTGTTTTGTATGCTTTTGCATATTTAAAATAGCATTTTTATCTTGCTTTCAATAACATTAGCAATTATACACGACACAAATATGAATATGACAGTTTAAATACTTGAAAACAGCATTTTGTATTTTTTAAAAAGCTGAAAACAGCTATTTTATCTTGATTTTGCAAACATAAGCCATTACACACGACATATACATGAATATGACAGTTTAAATACTTGAAAACGGTGTTTTGTATGCTTTTGCATGCTTAAAACAGAATTTTTATCTTGCTTTCACCAACATCAGCTTTTATACACGACAGAAACATGAATATGACAGTTTAAATACTTGAAAACAGCATTTTGTATGTTTTTGCAAGCTGAAAACAGCTATTTTATCTTGATTTTGCAAACATAAGCCATTACACACGACATATACATGAATATGACAGTATAAATACTTGAAAACGGTGTTTTGTATGCTTTTGCATGCTTAAAGCAGCATTTTTATCTTGCTTTCACCAACATTAGCTATTATACACGACAGAAACATGAATATGACAGTTTAAATACTTGAAAACGGTGTTTTGTTTGCTTTTGCATGCTTAAAACAGCATTTTTATCTTGCTTTCACCAACATTAGCTATCATACACGACAGAAACATGAAAATGACAGTTTAAATACTTGAAAACAGCATTTTGTATGTTTTTGAAAGCTGCAAAAAGCTATTTTATCTTGATTTTGCAAACATAAGCCATTACACACGACATATACATGAATATGACAGTTTAAATTTATGAAAACTGTGTTTTGTATGCTTTTGCATGCTTAAAACAGCATTTTTATCTTGCTTTCACCAACATTAGCTATTATACACGACAGAAACATAAATATGACAGTTTAAATACTTGAAAACAGCATTTTGTATGTTCTTGCAAGCTGAAAACAGCTATTTTATCTTGATTTTGCAAACATAATCCATTACAAACGACATATACAGGAATATGACAGTTTAAATACTTGAAAACGGTGTTTTGTATGCTTTTGCATGCTTAAAACAGCATTTTTATCTTGCTTTCACCAACATTAACTACTATACACGACAGAAACATGAATATGACAGTTTAAATACTTGAAAACGGTGTTTTGTATGCTTTTGCATATTTAAAATAGCATTTTTATCTTGCTTTCAATAACATTAGCAATTATACACGACACAAATATGAATATGACAGTTTAAATACTTGAAAACAGCATTTTGTATTTTTTAAAAAGCTGAAAACAGCTATTTTATCTTGATTTTGCAAACATAAGCCATTACACACGACATATACATGAATATGACAGTTTAAATACTTGAAAACGGTGTTTTGTATGCTTTTGCATGCTTAAAACAGCATTTTTATCTTGCTTTCACCAACATTAGCTATTATACACGACAGAAACATAAATTTGACAGTTTAAATACTTGAAAACAGCATTTTGTATGTTCTTGCAAGCTGAAAACAGCTATTTTATCTTGATTTTGCAAACATAATCCATTACAAACGACATATACATGAATATGACAGTTTAAATACTTGAAACGGTGTTTTGTATGCTTTTGCATGCTTAAAACAGCATTTTTATCTTGCTTTAACCAACATTAACTACTATACACGACAGGAACATGAATATGACAGTTTAAATACTTGAAAACGGTGTTTTGTATGCTTTTGCATATTTAAAATAGCATTTTTATCTTGCTTTCAATAACATTAGCAATTATACACGACACAAATATGAATATGACAGTTTAAATACTTGAAAACAGCATTTTGTATTTTTAAAAAGCTGAAAACAGCTATTTTATCTTGATTTTGCAAACATAAGCCATTACACACGACATATACATGAATATGACAGTTTAAATACTTGAAAACGGTGTTTTGTATGCTTTTGCATGCTTAAAACAGAATTTTTATCTTGCTTTCACCAACATTAGCTTTTATACACGACAGAAACATGAATATAACAGTTTAAATACTTGAAAACAGCATTTTGTATGTTTTTGCAAGCTGAAAACAGCTATTTTATCTTGATTTTGCAAACATAAGCCATTACACACGACATATACATGAATATGACAGTATAAATACTTGAAAACGGTGTTTTGTATGCTTTTGCATGCTTAAAGCAGCATTTTTATCTTGCTTTCACCAACATTAGCTATTATACACGACAGAAACATGAATATGACAGTTTAAATACTTGAAAACGGTGTTTTGTTTGCTTTTGCATGCTTAAAACAGCATTTTTATCTTGCTTTCACCAACATTAGCTATCATACACGACAGAAACATGAAAATGACAGTTTAAATACTTGAAAACAGCATTTTGTATGTTTTTGAAAGCTGCAAAAAGCTATTTTATCTTGATTTTGCAAACATAAGCCATTACACACGACATATACATGAATATGACAGTTTAAATTTATGAAAACGGTGTTTTGTATGCTTTTGCATGCTTAAAACAGCATTTTTATCTTGCTTTCACCAACATTAGCTATTATACACGACAGAAACATAAATATGACAGTTTAAATACTTGAAAACAGCATTTTGTATGTTCTTGCAAGCTGAAAACAGCTATTTTATCTTGATTTTGCAAACATAATCCATTACAAACGACATATACAGGAATATGACAGTTTAAATACTTGAAAACGGTGTTTTGTATGCTTTTGCATGCTTAAAACAGCATTTTTATCTTGCTTTCACCAACATTAACTACTATACACGACAGAAACATGAATATGACAGTTTAAATACTTGAAAACGGTGTTTTGTATGCTTTTGCATATTTAAAATAGCATTTTTATCTTGCTTTCAATAACATTAGCAATTATACACGACACAAATATGAATATGACAGTTTATATACTTGAAAACAGCATTTTGTATTTTTTAAAAAGCTGAAAACAGCTATTTTATCTTGATTTTGCAAACATAAGCCATTACACACGACATATACATGAATATGACAGTTTAAATACTTGAAAACGGTGTTTTGTATGCTTTTGCATGCTTAAAACAGCATTTTTATCTTGCTTTCACCAACATTAGCTATTATACACGACAGAAACATGAATATGACAGTTTAAATACTTGAAACAGCATTTTGTATGTTTTTGCAAGCTGAAAACAGCTATTTTATCTTGATTTTGCAAACATAAGCCATTACACACGACATATACATGAATATGACAGTATAAATACTTGAAAACGGTGTTTTGTATGCTTTTGCATGCTTAAAGCAGCATTTTTATCTTGCTTTCACCAACATTAGCTATTATACACGACAGAAACATGAATATGACAGTTTAAATACTTGAAAACGGTGTTTTGTTTGTTTTTGCAAGCTGAAAACAGCTATTTTATCTTGATTTTGCAAACATAAGCCATTACACACGACATATACATGCATATGACAGTTTAAATATTTGAAAACGGTGTTTTGTATGCTTTTGCATGCTTAAAACAGCATTTTTATCTTGCTTTCACCAACATTAGCAAATTATACACGACAGAAACATGAATATGCCAGTTTAAATACTTATAAACGGTGTTTTGTTTGCTTTTGCATGCTTAAAACAGCATTTTTATCTTGCTTTCACCAACATTAGCTATTATACACGACAGAAACATAAATTTGACAGGTTAAATACTTGAAAACAGCATTTTGTATGTTCTCGCAAGCTGAAAACAGCTATTTTATCTTGATTTTGCAAACATAATCCATTACAAACGACATATACATGAATATGACAGTTTAAATACTTGAAACGGTGTTTTGTATGCTTTTGCATGCTTAAAACAGCATTTTTATCTTGCTTTCACCAACATTAACTACTATACACGACAGAAACATGAATATGACAGTTTAAATACTTGAAAACGGTGTTTTGTATGCTTTTGCATATTTAAAATAGCATTTTTATCTTGCTTTCAATAACATTAGCAATTATACACGACACAAATATGAATATGACAGTTTAAATACTTGAAAACAGCATTTTGTATTTTTTAAAAAGCTGAAAACAGCTACTTTATCTTAATTATGCAAACATAAGCCATTACACACGACATATACATGAATATAACAGTTTAAATACTAGAAAACGGTGTTTTGTATGCTTTTGCATGCTTAAAACAGCATTTTTATCTTGCTTTCACCAACATTAGCTATTATACACGACAGAAACATGAATATGACAGTTTAAATACTTGAAAACAGCATTTGTATGTTTTTGCAAGCTGAAAACAGCTATTTTATCTTGATTTTGCAAACATAAGCCATTACACACGACATATACATGAATATGACAGTATAAATACTTGAAAACGGTGTTTTGTATGCTTTTGCATGCTTAAAGCAGCATTTTTATCTTGCTTTCACCAACATTAGCTATTATACACGACAGAAACATGAATATGACAGTTTAAATACTTGAAAACGGTGTTTTGTTTGCTTTTGCATGCTTAAAACAGCATTTTTATCTTGCTTTCACCAACATTAGCTATCATACACGACAGAAACATGAAAATGACAGTTTAAATACTTGAAAACAGCATTTTGTATGTTTTTGAAAGCTGCAAAAAGCTATTTTATCTTGATTTTGCAAACATAAGCCATTACACACGACATATACATGAATATGACAGTTTAAATTTATGAAAACGGTGTTTTGTATGCTTTTGCATGCTTAAAACAGCATTTTTATCTTGCTTTCACCAACATTAGCTATTATACACGACAGAAACATAAATATGACAGTTTAAATACTTGAAAACAGCATTTTGTATGTTCTTGCAAGCTGAAAACAGCTATTTTATCTTGATTTTGCAAACATAATCCATTACAAACGACATATACAGGAATATGACAGTTTAAATACTTGAAAACGGTGTTTTGTATGCTTTTGCATGCTTAAAACAGCATTTTTATCTTGCTTTCACCAACATTAACTACTATACACGACAGAAACATGAATATGACAGTTTAAATACTTGAAAACGGTGTTTTGTATGCTTTTGCATATTTAAAATAGCATTTTTATCTTGCTTTCAATAACATTAGCAATTATACACGACACAAATATGAATATGACAGTTTATATACTTGAAAACAGCATTTTGTATTTTTTAAAAAGCTGAAAACAGCTATTTTATCTTGATTTTGCAAACATAAGCCATTACACACGACATATACATGAATATGACAGTTTAAATACTTGAAAACGGTGTATTGTATGCTTTTGCATGCTTAAAACAGCATTTTTATCTTGCTTTCACCAACATTAGCTATTATACACGACAGAAACATGAATATGACAGTTTAAATACTTGAAAACAGCATTTTGTATGTTTTTGCAAGCTGAAAACAGCTATTTTATCTTGATTTTGCAAACATAAGCCATTACACACGACATATACATGAATATGACAGTATAAATACTTGAAAACGGTGTTTTGTATGCTTTTGCATGCTTAAAGCAGCATTTTTATCTTGCTTTCACCAACATTAGCTATTATACACGACAGAAACATGAATATGACAGTTTAAATACTTGAAAACGGTGTTTTGTTTGTTTTTGCAAGCTGAAAACAGCTATTTTATCTTGATTTTGCAAACATAAGCCATTACACACGACATATACATGCATATGACAGTTTAAATATTTGAAAACGGTGTTTTGTATGCTTTTGCATGCTTAAAACAGCATTTTTATCTTGCTTTCACCAACATTAGCAAATTATACACGACAGAAACATGAATATGCCAGTTTAAATACTTATAAACGGTGTTTTGTTTGCTTTTGCATGCTTAAAACAGCATTTTTATCTTGCTTTCACCAACATTAGCTATTATACACGACAGAAACATAAATTTGACAGGTTAAATACTTGAAAACAGCATTTTGTATGTTCTTGCAAGCTGAAAACAGCTATTTTATCTTGATTTTGCAAACATAATCCATTACAAACGACATATACATGAATATGACAGTTTAAATACTTGAAACGGTGTTTTGTATGCTTTTGCATGCTTAAAACAGCATTTTTATCTTGCTTTCACCAACATTAACTACTATACACGACTGAAACATGAATATGACAGTTTAAATACTTGAAAACGGTGTTTTGTATGCTTTTGCATATTTAAAATAGCATTTTTATCTTGCTTTCAATAACATTAGCAATTATACACGACACAAATATGAATATGACAGTTTAAATACTTGAAAACAGCATTTTGTATTTTTTAAAAAGCTGAAAACAGCTATTTTATCTTAATTATGCAAACATAAGCCATTACACACGACATATACATGAATATGACAGTTTAAATACTAGAAAACGGTGTTTTGTATGCTTTTGCATGCTTAAAACAGCATTTTTATCTTGCTTTCACCAACATTAGCTATTATACACGACAGAAACATGAATATGACAGTTTAAATACTTGAAAACAGCATTTTGTATGTTTTTGCAAGCTGAAAACAGCTATTTTATCTTGATTTTGCAAACATAAGCCATTACACACGACATATACATGAATATGACAGTATAAATACTTGAAAACGGTGTTTTGTATGCTTTTGCATGCTTAAAGCAGCATTTTTATCTTGCTTTCACCAACATTAGCTATTATACACGACAGAAACATGAATATGACAGTTTAAATACTTGAAAACGGTGTTTTGTTTGCTTTTGCATGCTTAAAACAGCATTTTTATCTTGCTTTCACCAACATTAGCTATCATACACGACAGAAACATGAAAATGACAGTTTAAATACTTGAAAACAGCATTTTGTATGTTCTTGCAAGCTGAAAACAGCTATTTTATCTTGATTTTGCAAACATAATCCATTACAAACGACATATACAGGAATATGACAGTTTAAATACTTGAAAACGGTGTTTTGTATGCTTTTGCATGCTTAAAACAGCATTTTTATCTTGCTTTCACCAACATTAACTACTATACACGACAGAAACATGAATATGACAGTTTAAATACTTGAAAACGGTGTTTTGTATGCTTTTGCATATTTAAAATAGCATTTTTATCTTGCTTTCAATAACATTAGCAATTATACACGACACAAATATGAATATGACAGTTTAAATACTTGAAAACAGCATTTTGTATTTTTTAAAAAGCTGAAAACAGCTATTTTATCTTGATTTTGCAAACATAAGCCATTACACACGACATATACATGAATATGACAGTTTAAATACTTGAAAACGGTGTTTTGTATGCTTTTGCATGCTTAAAACAGCATTTTTATCTTGCTTTCACCAACATTAGCTATTATACACGACAGAAACATGAATATGACAGTTTAAATACTTGAAAACAGCATTTTGTATGTTTTTGCAAGCTGAAAACAGCTATTTTATCTTGATTTTGCAAACATAAGCTATTACACACGACATATACATGAATATGACAGTATAAATACTTGAAAACGGTGTTTTGTATGCTTTTGCATGCTTAAAGCAGCATTTTTATCTTGCTTTCACCAACATTAGCTATTATACACGACAGAAACATGAATATGACAGTTTAAATACTTGAAAACGGTGTTTTGTTTGCTTTTGCATGTTTAAAACAGCATTTTTATCTTGCTTTCACCAACATTAGCTATTATACACGACAGAAACATGAAAATGACAGTTTAAATACTTGAAAACAGCATTTTGTACGTTTTTGCAAGCTGCAAAAAGCTATTTTATCTTGATTTTGCAAACATAAGCCATTACACACGACATATACATGAATATGACAGTTTAAATATTTGAAAACGGTGTTTTGTATTCTTTTGCATGCTTAAAACAGCATTTTTATCTTGCTTTCACCAACATTAGCTATTATACGCGACAGAAACATGAATATGACAGTTTAAATATTTGAAAACAGCATTTTGTATGTTTTTGCAAGCTGAAAACAGCTATTTTATCTTGATTTTGCAAACATAAGCCATTACACACGACATATACATAAATATGACAGTTTAAATACTTCAAAACGGTGTTTGTATGCTTTTGCATGCTTAATACAACATTTTTATCTTGTTTTCACCAACATTAGCTATTATACACGACAGAAACATGAATATGACAGTTTAAATACTTGAAAACGGTGTTTTGTTTGCTTTTGCATGCTTATAAGAGCATTTTATCTTGCTTTCACCAACATTAGCTATTATACACGACAGAAACATGAAAATGACAGTTTAAATACTTGAAAACAGCATTTTGTATGTTTTTGCAAGCTGCAAACAGCTATTTTATCTTGATTTTGCAAACATAAGCCATTACACACGACATATACATGAATATGACAGTTTAAATATTTGAAAACGGTGTTTTGTATGCTTTTGCATGCTTAAAACAGCATTTTTATCTTGCTTTCACCAACAATAACTACCATACACGACAGAAACATGAATATGACGGTTTAAATATTTGAAAACGGTGTTTTGTATGCTTTTGCACGTTTAAAACAGCATTTTTATCTTGCTTTCAATAACATTAGCAATTATACACGACACAAATATGAATATGACAGTTTAAATACTTAAAAACAGCATTTTGTATTTTTTAACAAGCTGAAAACAGCTATTTTATCTTGATTTTGCAAACATAAGCCATTACACACGACATATACATGAATGTGACAGTTTAAATACTTGAAAACGGTGTTTTGTATGCTTTTGCATGCTTAAAACAGCATTTTTATCTTGCCTTTCACCAACATTAGCTATTATACACGACAGAAACATGGAAAAGACAGTTTAAATACTTGAAAACAGCATTTTGTATGTTTTTGCAAGCTGAAAACAGCTATTTTATCTTTATTTTGCAAACATAAGCCATTACACACGACATATACATGAATATGACAGTATAAATACTTGAAAACGGTGTTTTGTATGCTTTTGCATGCTTAAAGCAGCATTTTTATCTTGCTTTCACCAACATTAGCTATTATACACGACAGAAACATGAATTTGACAATTTCAATACTTGAAAACAGCATTTTATATGTTTTTGCAAACTGAAAACAGTTATTTTATCTTGATTTGCAAACATAAGCCATTACACACGACATATACATGAATATGATAGTTTTAATACTTGAAAACGGTGTTTTGTATGCTTTTGCATGCTTAAAACAACATTTTTATCTAGTTTTCACCAACATTAGCTATTATACACGACAGAAACATGAATATGACAGTTTAAATATTTGAAACATCATTTTGTGTGTATCTGTGTAACACGCATTTTGTGTTCAACTAGAAGAAGATGATATTACGTGCCTAATACCAGAAGACGCCATGCCGTGCGACATCCGGCTTGTGTATAGATATTTTTTTAGAGATTTGTAACGCTTCAAAAATCGCTTTCCCATTGTATTACAGTTTAGAGAATTTTAGTTAATTGCCGTTTAGAGTTATGAGACAGATGTCAAGTAAAGTCGGGTTCAAGTAAAGAGTAAGTTATTTATGATTATTGCGAAGGAAACGGAAGGCGGTTTTGGGTGGGTTAGTGATTGTTAAGATTTCCGAAGATTCAGTTCTTAGAAGTAAAAGTCCGTTAAAAGGTTAGTCAAGTTCCGCACCCTTCCAACCCCGAGAAATCTAGAATCACTTGACCAATTAGATTTTGTTAAAAAACTGTTTAACCAATTGTGAAGTAGTTTTAAGATGCTCAAGTTAAGTTTAGTGGGGGTGAAATCACCCATCGAGGGTTCATGTGTGATTTCACTTCGACAGTCTTGTTTTAGACACTGATCGAAACAGTTTACAAGTTTTGTGTTCATCTCCTGTCGTTTTTAGAGTTGTGAGTAAATAGTTGAATATTGGGTAAAGTTTTCTTGAAAGATATTTGTTGTTGCGTTTTGTGAATTGATTATTTTGTTTATCGAGTAAAGTCGAATTGAGTTGTTTGTGTTCAGATTAAGTTGCGAAGTCTAAACTAAAGTCCAGTTTGAATCAAGTAAATTTCGGGTTAAGTTGCTAATGCTAAGTTAGATTAACTTGAATCTCTTGATTAATTGTGCGTTTATTTTCGCGTACCAGTGCACGTGAGAACGGCAGTCAGCGAAGGAATGAACTGTAAGTAGATTTACAATTTGATATTTGTACTTGTACGTACGTTGCGGTGATAGCATATGCTAAAGTTGATAATAGGTTCAAGTAGGTAAACTGTGGTTGATCGTGTCGAGTTGAGCAAAGTAGTTTAATAACTTTGTAACCTATTTATTGGGATTTTTTTTCTATTTTTATTTTTGTTAGTAAATTGTTATTGTTTTGAGAATTTGATTTTCATTTATACTGCCTTACATCCAAGTTTTGTGTTGAGATTATTTAGTGAGCCTTGTCCTACCCAGTAATTAACGACGTAAGTATTTTCTCGAATATTTAACTCTTCAGAACGGAGTTATAACTGTTCTGTGGTGGCCGGCGGATTTTCGCTACCCTTGGTCGATTAATTGATTAATTTTCTAATATTTTGATTAAGATTTCGGTCAAGTAAAATAAACACTTGTCAGTACTCATTGGCACTTAAGTGCAGGGTAGCTGTTACATCTGCAAGCTAAAAACAGCTATTTTATCTTAATTTTGCAAACATAAGCCATTACACACGACATATACATGAATATGACAGTTTAAATATTTGAAAATGGTGTTTTGTTTGCTTTTGCATGCTTGAAACAGCATTTTTATCTTGCTTTCACCAACATTAGCTATTGTACACAACAGAAACATAAATATGACAGTTTAAATACTTGAAAACAGCATTTTGTATGTTCTTGCAAGCTGAAAACAGCTATTTTATCTTGATTTTGCAAACATAATTCCTTACAAACGACATATACATGAATATGAAAGTTTAAATACTTGAAAACGGTGTTTTGTATGCTTTTTCATGCTTAAAACAGCATTTTTATCTTGCTTTCACCAACATTAGCTACTATACACGACAGAAACATGAATATGACAGTTTAAATACTTGAAAACGGTGTTTTGTATGCTTTTGCATGTTTAAAACAGCATTTTTATCTTGCTTTCAATAACATTAGCTATTATACACTACAGAAACATGAATATGACAGTTTAAATACTTGAAAACAGCATTTTGTATGTTATTACAAGCTGAAAACAGCTATTTTATCTTGATTTTGCAAACATAAGCCATTACACACGACATATACATGAATATGACAGTTTAAATACTTGAAAACGGTGTTTTGTATGCTTTTGCATGCTTAAAACAGCATTTTTATCTTGCTTTCACCAACATTAGCTATTATACACGACAGAAACATGAATATGACAGTTTAAATACTTAAAAACGGTGTTTTGTTTGCTTTTGCATGCTTAAAACAGCATTTTTATCTTGCTTTCACCAACATTAGCTATTATACACGACAGAAACATGAAAATGACAGTTTAAATACTTGAAAACAGCATTTTGTACGTTTTTGCAAGCTGCAAAAAGCTATTTTATCTTGATTTTGCAAACATAAGCCATTACACACGACATATACATGAATATGACAGTTTAAATATTTGAAAACGGTGTTTTGTATTCTTTTGCATGTTTAAAACAGCATTTTTATCTTGCTTTCACCAACATTAGCTATTATACGCGACAGAAACATGAATATGACAGTTTAAATATTTGAAACAGCATTTTGTATGTTTTTGCAAGCTGAAAACAGCTATTTTATCTTGATTTTGCAAACATAAGCCATTACACACGACATATATATAAATATGACAGTTTAAATACTTGAAAACGGTGTTTTGTAAGCTTTTGCATGCTTAATACAACATTTTTATCTTGTTTTCACCAACATTAGCTATTATACACGACAGAAACATGAATATGACAGTTTAAATACTTGAAAACGGTGTTTTGTTTGCTTTTGCATGCTTATAAGAGCATTTTTATCTTGCTTTCACCAACATTAGCTATTATACACGACAGAAACATGAAAATGACAGTTTAAATACTTGAAAACAGCATTTTGTATGTTTTTGCAAGCTGCAAACAGCTATTTTATCTTGATTTTGCAAACATAAGCCATTACACACGACATATACATGAATATGACAGTTTAAATATTTGAAAACGGTGTTTTGTATGCTTTTGCATGCTTAAAACAGCATTTTTATCTTGCTTTCACCAACATTAGCAAATTATACACGACAGAAACATGAATATGCCAGTTTAAATACTTAAAAACGGTGTTTTGTTTGCTTTTGCATGCTTAAAACAACATTTTTATCTTGCTTTCACCAACATTAGCTATTATACACGACAGAAACATAAATATGACAGTTTAAATACTTGAAAACAGCATTTTGTATGTTCTTGCAAGCTAAAACAGCTATTTTATCTTGATTTTGCAAACATAATCCATTACAAACGACATATACATGAATAAGACAGTTTAAATACTTGAAAACGGTGTTTTGTATGCTTTTGCATGCTTAAAACAGCATTTTTATCTTGCTTTCACCAACAATAACTACCATACACGACAGAAACATGAATATGACGGTTTAAATATTTGAAAACGGTGTTTTGTATGCTTTTGCACGTTAAAACAGCATTTTTATCTTGCTTTCAATAACATTAGCAATTATACACGACACAAATATGAATATGACAGTTTAAATACTTAAAAACAGCATTTTGTATTTTTTAACAAGCTGAAAACAGCTATTTTATCTTGATTTTGCAAACATAAGCCATTACACACGACATATACATGAATATGACAGTTTAAATATTTGAAAACGGTGTTTTGTATTCTTTTGCATGTTTAAAACAGCATTTTTATCTTGCTTTCACCAACATTAGCTATTATACGCGACAGAAACATGAATATGACAGTTTAAATATTTGAAAACAGCATTTTGTATGTTTTTGCAAGCTGAAAACAGCTATTTTATCTTGATTTTGCAAACATAAGCCATTACACACGACATATATATAAATATGACAGTTTAAATACTTGAAAACGGTGTTTTGTAAGCTTTTGCATGCTTAATACAACATTTTTATCTTGTTTTCACCAACATTAGCTATTATACACGACAGAAACATGAATATGACAGTTTAAATACTTGAAAACGGTGTTTTGTTTGCTTTTGCATGCTTATAAGAGCATTTTTATCTTGCTTTCACCAACATTAGCTATTATACACGACAGAAACATGAAAATGACAGTTTAAATACTTGAAAACAGCATTTTGTATGTTTTTGCAAGCTGCAAACAGCTATTTTATCTTGATTTTGCAAACATAAGCCATTACACACGACATATACATGAATATGACAGTTTAAATATTTGAAAACGGTGTTTTGTATGCTTTTGCATGCTTAAAACAGCATTTTTATCTTGCTTTCACCAACATTAGCAAATTATACACGACAGAAACATGAATATGCCAGTTTAAATACTTAAAAACGGTGTTTTGTTTGCTTTTGCATGCTTAAAACAACATTTTTATCTTGCTTTCACCAACATTAGCTATTATACACGACAGAAACATAAATATGACAGTTTAAATACTTGAAAACAGCATTTTGTATGTTCTTGCAAGCTAAAACAGCTATTTTATCTTGATTTTGCAAACATAATCCATTACAAACGACATATACATGAATAAGACAGTTTAAATACTTGAAAACGGTGTTTTGTATGCTTTTGCATGCTTAAAACAGCATTTTTATCTTGCTTTCACCAACAATAACTACCATACACGACAGAAACATGAATATGACGGTTTAAATATTTGAAAACGGTGTTTTGTATGCTTTTGCACGTTTAAAACAGCATTTTTATCTTGCTTTCAATAACATTAGCAATTATACACGACACAAATATGAATATGACAGTTTAAATACTTAAAAACAGCATTTTGTATTTTTTAACAAGCTGAAAACAGCTATTTTATCTTGATTTTGCAAACATAAGCCATTACACACGACATATACATGAATGTGACAGTTTAAATACTTGAAAACGGTGTTTTGTATGCTTTTGCATGCTTAAAACAGCATTTTTATCTTGCTTTCACCAACATTAGCTATTATACACGACAGAAACATGGAAAAGACAGTTTAAATACTTGAAAACAGCATTTTGTATGTTTTTGCAAGCTGAAAACAGCTATTTTATCTTTATTTTGCAAACATAAGCCATTACACACGACATATACATGAATATGACAGTATAAATACTTGAAAACGGTGTTTTGTATGCTTTTGCATGCTTAAAGCAGCATTTTTATCTTGCTTTCACCAACATTAGCTATTATACACGACAGAAACATGAATATGACAATTTAAATACTTGAAAACAGCATTTTATATGTTTTTGCAAACTGAAAACAGTTATTTTATCTTGATTTTGCAAACATAAGCCATTACACACGACATATACATGAATATGATAGTTTTAATACTTGAAAACGGTGTTTTGTATGCTTTTGCATGCTTAAAACAACATTTTTATCTAGTTTTCACCAACATTAGCTATTATACACGACAGAAACATGAATATGACAGTTTAAATACTTGAAACATCATTTTGTGTGTATCTGCAAGCTAAAAACAGCTATTTTATCTTAATTTTGCAAACATAAGCCATTATACACGACATATACATGAATATGATAGTTTAAATATTTGAAAATGGTGTTTTGTTTGCTTTTGCATGCTTAAAACAGCATTTTTATCTTGCTTTCACCAACATTAGCTATTGTACACAACAGAAACATAAATATGACAGTTTAAATACTTGAAAACAGCATTTTGTATGTTCTTGCAAGCTGAAAACAGCTATTTTATCTTGATTTTGCAAACATAATTCCTTACAAACGACATATACATGAATATAAAAGTTTAATTACTTGAAAACGGTGTTTTGTATGCTTTTTCATGCTTAAAACAGCATTTTTATCTTGCTTTCACCAACATTAGCTATTATACACGACAGAAACATGAATATGACAGTTTAAATACTTGAAAACAGCATTTTGTATGTTATTACAAGCTGAAAACAGCTATTTTATCTTGATTTTGCAAACATAAGCCATTACACACGACATATACATGAATATGACAGTTTAAATACTTGAAAACGGTGTTTTGTATGCTTTTGCATGCTTAAAACAGCATTTTTATCTTGCTTTCACCAACATTAGCTATTATACACGACAGAAACATGAATATGACAGTTTAAATACTTGAAAACGGTGTTTTGTTTGCTTTTGCATGCTTAAAACAGCATTTTTATCTTGCTTTCACCAACATTAGCTATTATACACGACAGAAACATGAAAATGACAGTTTAAATACTTGAAAACAGCATTTTGTACGTTTTTGCAAGCTGCAAAAAGCTATTTTATCTTGATTTTGCAAACATAAGCCATTACACACGACATATACATGAATATGACAGTTTAAATATTTGAAAACGGTGTTTTGTATTCTTTTGCATGCTTAAAACAGCATTTTTATCTTGCTTTCACCAACATTAGCTATTATACGCGACAGAAACATGAATATGACAGTTTAAATATTTGAAAACAGCATTTTGTATGTTTTTGCAAACTGAAAACAGTTATTTTATCTTGATTTTGCAAACATAAGCCATTACACACGACATATACATGAATATGATAGTTTAAATACTTGAAAACTGTGTTTTGTATGCTTTTGCATGCTTAAAACAACATTTTTATCTAGTTTTCACCAACATTAGCTATTATACACGACAGAAACATGAATATGACAGGTAACATACTTGAAACATCATTTTGTGTGTATCTGCAAGCTGAAAACAGCTATTTTATCTTGATTTTGCAAACATAAGCCATTACACACGACATATACATGAATATGACAGTTTAAATACTTGAAAACGGTGTTTTGTATGCTTTTGCATGCTTAAAACAGCATTTTTGTCTTGCTTTTACCAACATTAGCTATTATACACGACAGAAACATGAATATGACAGTTTAAATACTTGAAAACAGCATTTTGTATGTTTTTGCAAGCTGAAATAAGCTATTTTATCTTGATTTTGCAAACATAATCCATTACAAACGACATATACATGGATATGACAGTTTAAATACTTGAAAACAGCATTTTGTATGTTTTTGAAAGCTGAAAACAGCTATTTTATCTTCATTTTGCAAACATAAGCCATTACACACGACATATACTTGAATATGACAGTTTAAATACTTGAAAACGGTGTTTAGTATGCTTTTGCATGCTTAAAACAGCATTTTTATCTTGCTTTCACCAACATTAGCTATTATACACGACAGAAACATGAATATGGCAGTTTAAATACTTAAAAACGGTGTTTTGTTTGCTTTTGCATGCTTAAAACAGCATTTTTATCTTGCTTTCACCAACATTAGCTATTATACACGACAGAAACATGAGTATGACAGTTTAAATACTTGAAAACAGCATTTTGTATGTTTTTGCAAGCTGAAAACAGCTATTTTATCTTGCTTTTGCAAACATAAGCCATTACACACGACATATACATGAATATGACAGTTTAAATACTTGAAAACGGTGTTTTGTATGCTTTTGCATGCTTAAAACAGCATTTTTATCTTGCTTTCACCAACATTAGCTATTATACACGACAGAAACATGAATATGACAGTTTAAATACTTGAAAACAGCATTTTGTATGTTTTTGCAAGCTGAAAACTGCTATTTTATCTTGATTTTGCAAACATAAGCCATTACACACGACATATACATGAATAAGACAGTTTAAATACTTGAAAACGGTGTTTCGTATGCTTTTGCATGCTTAAAACAGCATTTTTATCTTGCTTTCACCAACATTAGCTATTATACACGACAGAAACATGAATATGACAGTTTAAATACTTGCAAACGGTGTTTTGTTTGCTTTTGCATGCTTAAAACAACATTTTTATCTTGCTTTCACCAACATTAGCTATTATACACGACAGAAACATGAATATGACTGTTTAAATACTTGAAAACAGCATTTTGTATGTTTTTGAAAGCTGCAAAAAGCTATTTTATCTTGATTTTGCAAACATAAGCCATTACACACGACATATACATGAATATGACAGTTTAAATATATGAAAACGGTGTTTTGTATGCTTTTGCATGCTTAAAACAGCATTTTTATCTTGCTTTCACCAACATTAGCTATTATACACGACAGAAACATGAATATGACAATTTAAATACTTGAAAACAGCATTTTGTATGTTTTTGCAAGCTGAAAACAGCTATTTTATCTTGATTTTGCAAACATAAGCCATTACACACGACATATACATGAATATGACAGTATAAATACTTGAAAACGGTGTTTTGTATGCTTTTGCATGCTTAAAGCAGAATTCTTATCTTGCTTTCACCAACATTAGCTATTATACACGACAGAAACATGAATATGACAGTTTAAATACTTAAAAACAGCATTTTGTATGTTTTTGCAAGTTGAAAACAGCTATTTTATCTTGATTTTGCAAACATAAGCCATCACACACGACATATACATGAATATTACAGTTTAAATACTTGAAAACGGTGTTTTGTATGCTTTTGTATGCTTAAAACAGGATTTTTATCTTGCTTTTACCAACATTAGCTATTAAACATGACAGAAACATGAATATGACAGTTTATATACTTGAAAACAGCATTTTGTATGTTTTTGCAAGCTGAAAACTGCTATTTTATCTTGATTTTGCAAACATGAGCCTTTACACAAGACATATACATAAATATGACAGTTTAAATACTTGAAAACTTTGTTTTGTATGCTTCTGCATGCTTAATACAACATTTTTATCTTGTTTTCACCAACATTAGCTATTATACACGACAGAAACATGAATATGACAGTTTAAATACTTGAAAACGGTGCTT
>CAWWDY010001477.1:0-35301 GCA_963942605.1 Poecilus cupreus | reverse complement strand
TACTTGAAAACGGGGTTTTGTATGCCTTTGCATGCTTAAAACAGCATTTTTATCTTGCTTTCACCAACATTAGCTATAATACACGACAGAAACATGAATATGACAGTTTAAATACTTGAAAACAGCATTTTGTATGTTTTTGCAAGTTGAAAACAGCTATTTTATCTTGATTTTGCAAACATAAGCCATTACACACGACATATACATGAATATGACAGTTTAAATACTTGAAAACAGTGTTCTGTATGCTTTTGCATGCTTAAAACAGCATTTTTATCTTGCTTTCACCAACATTAGCTATTATACACGCCAGAAACATGAATATGACAGTTTAAATACTTTAAAACAGCATTTTGTATGTTCTTCCAAGCTGAAAACAGCTATTTTATATTGATTTTGCAAACATAAACCATTACACACGACATATACATGAATAAGACAGTTTAAATACTTGAAAACAGCATATTGTATGTTTTTGCAAGCTGAAAACAGCTTTTTTATATTGATTTTGAAAACGTAAGCCATTACACACGACATATACATGAATATGACAGTTTAAATTCTTTAAAACGGTGTTTTGTATGCTTTTGCATGCTTAAAACAGCATTTTTATCTTTCTTTCACCAACATTAGCTATTATACACGACAGAAACATGAATATGACAGTATAAATACTTGAAAACAGCATTTTGTATGTTTTTGCAAGCTGAAAACAGCTATTTTATCTTGATTTTGCAAACATAAGCCATTACATACGACATATACATGAATATGACATTTTAAATACTTAAAAACAGCATTTTGTATGTTTTTGCAAGCTGAAAACAGCTATTTTATCTTGATTTTGCAAACATAAGCCATTACATACGACATATACATGAATATGACAGTTTAAATACTTGAAAACGGAGTTTTGTAAGCTTTTGCATGCTTAAAACAGCATTTTTATCTTGCTTTCACCAACATTAGCTATTATACACGCCAGAAACATGAATATGACAGTTTAAATACTTGAAAACAGCATTTTGTGAGTTTTTGCAAGCTGAAAACAGCTATTTTATCTTAATTTTCAAACATAAGCCATTACATACGACATATACATGAATATGACAGTTTAAATATTTGAAAACGGTGTTTTGTATGCTTTTGCATGCTTAAAACAGCATTTTTATCTTGATTTCACCAACATTAGCCATTATACACGACAGAAACATGAATATGACAATTTAAATACTTGAAAATAGCATTTTGTATGTTTTTGCAAGCTAAAAACAGCTATTTAATCTTGATTTTGCAAACATAAGCCATTACACACGACATATACATGAATATGACAGTTTAAATACTTGAAAATAGCATTTTGTATGTTTTTGCAAGCTGAAAACAGCTATTTTATCTTGATTTTGCAAACATAAGCCATTACACACGACATATACATGAATATGACAGTTTAAATACTTGAAAACAGCATTTTGTATGTTTTCGCAAGCTGAAAACAGCTATTTTATCTTGATTGTGCGAACATAAGCCATTACACACGACATATACATGAATATGACAGTTTAAATACTTGAAAACGGTGTTTTGTAAGCTTTTGCATGCTTAAAACAGCATTTTTATCTTGCTTTCACCAACATTAGCTATTATACACGCCAGAAACATGAATATGACAGTTTAAATACTTTAAAACAGCATTTTGTATGTTTTTCCAAGCTGAAAACAGCTATTTTATATTGATTTTGCAAACATAAGCCATTACACACGACATATACATGAATAAGACAGTTTAAATACTTGAAAACAGCATATTGTATGTTTTTGCAAGCTGAAAACAGCTTTTTTTATATTGATTTTGAAAACATAAGCCATTACACACGACATATACATTAATATGACAGTTTAAATACTTGAAAACGGTGTTTTGTATGCTTTTGCATGCTTAAAACAGCATGTTTATCTTTCTTTCACCAACATTAGCTATTATACACGACAGAAACATGAATATGACAGTATAAATACTTGAAAACAGCATTTTGTATGTTTTTGCAAGCTGAAAACAGCTATTTTATCTTGATTTTGCAAACATAAGCCATTACATACGACATATACATGAATATGACATTTTAAATACTTAAAAACAGCATTTTGTATGTTTTTGCAAGCTGAAAACAGCTATTTTATCTTGATTTTGCAAACATAAGCCATTACACACGACATATACATGAATATGACAGTTTAAATACTTGAAAATAGCATTTTGTATGTTTTTGCAAGCTGAAAACAGCTATTTTATCTTGATTTTGCAAACATAAGCCATTACACACGACATATACATGAATATGACAGTTTAAATACTTGAAAACAGCATTTTGTATGTTTTTGCAAGCTGAAAACAGCTATTTTATTTTGATTTTGCAAGCATAAGCCATTACACACGACATATACATAAATATGACAGTTTAAATACTTTAAAACGGTGTTTTGTAAGCTTTTGCATGCATAAAACAGCATTTTTATCTTGCTTTCACCAACATTAGCTATTATACACGCCAGAAACATGAATATGACAGTTTGAATACTTGAAAACAGCATTTTGTATGTTTTTGCCAGCTGAAAACAGCTATTTTATCTTGATTTTGCAAACATAAGCCATAACACACGACATATACATGAATATGACAGTTTAAATACTTGAAAACGATGTTTTGTATGCTTTTGCATGCTTAAAACAGCATTTTTATCTTTCTTTCACCAACATTAGCTATTATACACGACAGAAACATGAATATGACAGTTTAAATACTTGAAAACAGCATTTTGTATGTTTTTGCAAGCTGAAAACAGCTATTTTATCTTGATTTTGCAAACATAAGCCATTACACACGACATATACATGAATATGACAGTTTATATACTTGAAAATAGCATTTTGTATGTTTCTGCAAGCTGAAAACAGCTATTTTATCTTGATTTTGCAAACATAAGCAATTACACACGACATATACATGAATATGACAGTTTAAATACTTGAAAACAGCATTTTGTATGTTTTTGCAAGCTGAAAACAGCTATTTTATCTTGATTGTGCAAACATAAGCCATTACACACGACATATACATGAATATGAAAGTTTAAATACTTGAAAACGGTGTTTTGTAAGCTTTTGCATGCTTAAAACAGCATTTTTATCTTGCTTTCACCAACATTAGCTATTATACAAGCCAGAAACATGAATATGACAGTTTAAATACTTTAAAACAGCATTTTGTATGTTTTTCCAAGCTGAAAACAGCTATTTTATATTGATTTTGCAAACATAAGCCATTACACACGACATATACATGAATAAGACAGTTTATATACTTGAAAACAGCATATTGTATGTTTTTGCAAGCTGAAAACAGCTTTTTTATATTGATTTTGAAAACATAAGCCATTACACACGACATATACATGAATATGACATTTTAAATACTTAAAAACAGCATTTTGTATGTTTTTGCAAGCTGAAAACAGCTATTTTATCTTGATTTTGCAAACATAAGCCATTACACACGACATATACATGAATATGAAAGTTTAAATACTTGAAAACAGCATTTTGTATGTTTTTTCAAGCTGCAAACAGCATTTTTATCTTGCTTTCACCGACATTAGCTATTATACACGCCAGAAACATGAATATGACAGTTTAAATACTTGAAAACAGCATTTTGTATGTTTTTGCCAGCTGAAAACATCTATTTTATCTTGATTTTGCAAACATAAGCCATTACACACAACATATATATGAATATGACAGTTTAAATACTTGAAAACGGTGTTTTGTATGCTTTTGCATGTTTAAAACAGCATTTTTATCTTTCTTTCACCAACATTAGCTATTATACACGACAGAAACATGAATATGACAGTTTAAATACTTGAAAACAGCATTTTGTATGTTTTTGCAAGCTGAAAGCAGCTATTTTATCTTGATTTTGCAAACATAAGCCATTACACACGACATATACATGAATATGACAGTTTGAATACTTGAAAACAGCATTTTATATGTTTTTGCAAGCTGAAAACAGCTATTTTATCTTGATTTTGCAAGCATAAGCCATTACACACGACATATACATAAATATGACAGTTTAAATACTTGAAAACGGTGTTTTGTAAGCTTTTGCATGCATAAAACAGCATTTTTATCTTGCTTTCACCAACATTAGCTATTATACACGCCAGAAACATGAATATGACAGTTTACATACTTGAAAACAGCATTTTGTATGGTTTTGCAAGTTGAAAACAGCTATTTTATATTGACTTTGCAAACATAAGCCATTACACACGACATATACATGAATATGAAAGTTTAAATACTTGAAAACAGCTTTTTGTATGTTTTTGCAAGCTGAAAACAGCTATTTTATCTTGATTTTGCAAACATAAGCCATTACACACGACATATACATGAATATGACAGTTTAAATACTTGAAAACGGTGTTTTGTATGCTTTTGCATGCTGAAAACAGCTATTTTATCTTGATTTTGCAAACATAAGCCATTACACACGACATATACATGAATAAGACAGTTTAAATACTTAAAAACAGCATATTGTATGTTTTTGCAAGCTGAAAACAGCTTTTTTATATTGATTTTGAAAACATAAGCCATTACACACGACATATACATGAATATGACAGTTTAAATACTTGAAAACGGTGTTTTGTATGCTTTTGCATGCTTAAAACAGCATTTTTATCTTTCTTTCACCAACATTAGCTATTATACACGACAGAAACATGAATATGACAGTTTAAATACTTGAAAATAGCATTTTGTATGTTTTTGCAAGCTAAAAACAGCTATTTAATCTTGATTTTGCAAACATAAGCCATTACACACGACATATACATGAATATGACAGTTTAAATACTTGAAAATAGCATTTCGTATGTTTTTGCAAGCTGAAAACAGCTATTTTATCTTGATTTTGCAAACATAAGCCATTACACACGACATATACATGAATATGACAGTTTAAATACTTGAAAACAGCATTTTGTATGGTTTTGCAAGTTGAAAACAGCTATTTTATATTGACTTTGCAAACATAAGCCATTACACACGACATATACATGAATATGAAAGTTTAAATACTTGAAAACAGCTTTTTGTATGTTTTTGCAAGCTGAAAACAGCTATTTTATCTTGATTTTGCAAACATAAGCTATTACACACGACATATACATGAATATGACAGTTTAAATACTTGAAAACGGTGTTTTGTATGCTTTTGCATGCTTAAAACAGCATTTTTATCTTTCTTTCACCAACATTAGCTATTATACACGACAGAAACATGAATATGACAGTTTAAATACTTAAAAGCAGCATTTTGTATGTTTTTGCAAGCTGAAAACAGCTATTTTATCTTGATTTTGCAAACATAAGCCATTACACACGACATATACATGAATATGACAGTTTAAATACTTGAAAACAGCATTTTGTATGTTTTTGCAAGCTGAAAACAGCTATTTTATCTTGATTGTGCAAACATAAGCCATTACACACGACATATACATGAATATGACAGTTTAAATACTTGAAAACGGTGTTTTGTAAGCTTTTGCATGCTTAAAACAGCATTTTTATCTTGCTTTCACCAACATTAGCTATTATACACGACAGAAACATGAATATGACAGTTTAAATACTTGAAAACAGCATTTTGTATGTTTTTGCAAGCTGGAAACAGCTTTTTTATCTTGATTTTGCAAACATAAGCCATTACACACGACATATACATGAATATGACAGTTTAAATACTTGAAAACAGCATTTTGTATGTTTTCGCAAGCTGAAAACAGCTATTTTATCTTGATTGTGCAAACATAAGCCATTACACACGACATATACATGAATATGACAGTTTAAATACTTGAAAACGGTGTTTTGTATGTTTTGCAAGCTTAAACCAGCTATTTTATCTTGATTTTGCAAACATAAGCCAATACACACGACATATACATGAATATGACAGTTTAAAAACTTGAAAACGGTGTTTTGTATGCTTTTGCATGCTTAAAACAGCATTTTTATCTTGCTTTCACCAACATTAGCTATAATACACGACAGAAACATGAATATGACAGTTTAAATACTTGAAAACAGCATTTTGTATGGTTTTGCAAGTTGAAAACAGCTATTTTATATTGACTTTGCAAACATAAGCCATTACACACGACATATACATGAATATGAAAGTTTAAATACTTGAAAACAGCTTTTTGTATGTTTTTGCAAGCTGAAAACAGCTATTTTATCTTGATTTTGCAAACATAAGCCATTACACACGACATATACATGAATATGGCAGTTTAAATACTTGTAAACGGTGTTTTGTATGCTTTTGCATGCTTAAAACAGCATTTTTATCTTTCTTTCACCAACATTAGCTATTATACACGACAGAAACATGAATATAACAGTTTAAATACTTAAAAACAGCATTTTGTATGTTTTTGCAAGCTGAAAACAGCTATTTTATCTTGATTTTGCAAACATAAGCCATTACACACGACATATACATGAATATGACAGTTTAAATACTTGAAAACAGCATTTTGTATGTTTTTGCAAGCTGAAAACAGCTATTTTATCTTGATTGTGCAAACATAAGACATTACACACGACATATACATGAATATGACAGTTTAAATACTTGAAAACGGTGTTTTGTAAGCTTTTGCATACTTAAAACAGCATTTTTATCTTGCTTTCACCAACATTAGCTATTATACACGCCAGAAACATGAATATGACAGTTAAAATACTTTAAAACAGCATTTTGTATGTTTTTCCAAGCTGAAAACAGCTATTTTATATTGATTTTGCAAACATAAGCCATTACACACGACATATACATGAATAAGACAGTTTAAATACTTGAAAACAGCATATTGTATGTTTTTGCAAGCTGAAAACAGCTTTTTTATATTGATGTTGAAAACATAAGCCATTACACACGACATATACATGAATATGACAGTTTAAATACTTGAAAACGGTGTTTTGTATGCTTTTGCATGCTTAAAACAGCATTTTTATCTTTCTTTCACCAACATTAGCTATTATACACGACAGAAACATGAATATGACAGTTTAAATATTTGAAAACAGCATTTTGTATGTTTTTGCAAGCTTAAAACAGCTATTTTATCTTGATTTTGCAAACATAAGCCATTACATACGACATATACATGAATATGACATTTTAAATACTTAAAAACAGCATTTTGTATGTTTTTGCAAGCTGAAAACAGCTATTTTATCTTGATTTTGCAAACATAAGCCATTACACACGACATATACATGAATATGACAGTTTAAATTTTTGAAAACAGCATTTTGTATGTTTTTGCAAGCTGAAAACAGCTATTTTATCTTGATTTTGCAAACATAAGCCATTACACACGACATATACATGAATATGACAGTTTAAAAACTTGAAAACGGTGTTTTGTATGCTTTTGCATGCTTAAAACAGCATTTTTTTCTTGCTTTCACCAACATTAGCTATAATACACGACAGAAACATGAATATGACAGTTTAAATACTTGAAAGCAGCATTTTGTATGTTTTTGCAAGCTGAAAACAGCTATTTTATCTTAATTTTGCAAACATAAGCCATTACATACGACATATACATGAATATGACAGTTTAAATATTTGAAAACGGTGTTTTGTATGCTTTTGCATGCTTAAAACAGCATTTTCATCTTGATTTCACCAACATTAGCCATTATACACGACAGAAACATGAATATGACAATTTAAATACTTGAAAATAGCATTTTGTATGTTTTTGCAAGCTAAAAACAGCTATTTAATCTTGATTTTGCAAACATAAGCCATTACACACGACATATACATGAATATGACAGTTTAAATACTTGAAAATAGCATTTTGTATGTTTTTGCAAGCTGAAAACAGCTATTTTATCTTGATTTTGCAAACATAAGCCATTATACACGACATATACATGAATATGACAGTTTAAATACTTGAAAACAGCATTTTGTATATTTTCGCAAGCTGAAAACAGCTATTTTATCTTGATTGTGCAAACATAAGCCATTACACACGACATATACATGAATATGACAGTTTAAATACTTGAAAACGGTGTTTTGTAAGCTTTTGCATGCTTAAAACAGCATTTTTATCTTGCTTTCACCAACATTAGCTATTATACACGCCAGAAACATGAATAAGACAGTTTATATACTTGAAAACAGCATACTGTATGTTTTTGCAAGCTGAAAACAGCTTTTTAATATTGATTTTGAAAACATAAGCCATTACACACGACATATACATGAATATGACAGTTTAAATACTTGAAAACGGTGTTTTGTATGCTTTTGCATGCTTAAAACAGCATTTTTATCTTTCTTTCACCAACATTAGCTATTATACACGACAGAAACATGAATATGACAGTATAAATACTTGAAAACAGCATTTTGTATGTTTTTGCAAGCTGAAAACAGCTATTTTATCTTGATTTTGCAAACATAAGCCATTACATACGACATATACATGAATATGACATTTTAAATACTTAAAAACAGCATTTTGTATGTTTTTGCAAGCTGAAGACAGCTATTTTATCTTGATTTTGCAAACATAAGCCATTACACACGACATATACATGAATATGACAGTTTAAATACTTGAAAACGGTGTTTTGTAAGCTTTTGCATGCTTAAAACAGCATTTTTATCTTGCTTTCACCAACATTAGCTTTTATACACGCCAGAAGCATAAATATGACAGTTTAAATACTTAAAAACAGCATTTTGTGGGTTTTTGCAAGCTGAAAACAGCTATTTTTTTTATTGATTTTGCAAACATAAGCCATTACACACGACATATACATGAATATGACAGTTTAAATACTTGAAAACAGCATTTTGTATGTTTTTGCAAGCTGAAAACAGCTATTTTATCTTGATTTTGCAAACATAAGCCATTACACACGACATATACATGAATATGACAGTTTAAATACTTTAAAACGGTGTTTTGTATGCTTTTGCATGCTTAAAACAGCATTTTTATCTTGCTTTCACCAACATTATCTATTATACACGACAGAAATTTTAATATGACAGTTTAAATACTTAAAAACAGCATTTTGTATGTTTTTGCAAGCTGAAAACAGCTATTTTATCTTGATTTTGCAAACATGAGCCATTACACACGACATATACATGAATATGACAGTTTAAATACTTGAAAATAGCATTTTTTATATTTTTGCAAGCTGAAAACAGCTATTTTACCTTGATTTTGCAAACATAAGCCATTACACACGACATATACATGAATATGAAAGTTTAAATACTTGAAAACAGCATTTTGTATGTTTTTTCAAGCTGAAAACAGCATTTTTATCTTGCTTTCACCAACATTAGCTATTATACACGCCAGAAACATGAATATGACAGTTTAAATACTTGAAAACAGCATTTTGTATGTTTTTGCCAGCTGAAAACAGCTATTTTATCTTGATTTTGCAAACATAAGCCATTACACACGACATATACATGATTATGACAGTTTAAATACTTGAAAACGGTATTTTGTATGCTTTTGCATGCTTAAAACAGCATTTTTATCTTTCTTTCACCAACATTAGCTATTATACACGACAGAAACATGAATATGACAGTTTAAATACTTGAAAACTGCATTTTGTATGTTTTTGCAAGCTGAAAACAGCTATTTTATCTTGATTTTGCAAACATAAGCCATTACACACGACATATACATTAATATGACAGTTAAAATACTTGAAAACTGCATTTTGTATGTTTTTGCAAGCTGAAAACAGATATTTTATCTTGATTTTGCAAACATAAGCCATTACACACGACATATACATGAATATGACAGTTTAAATACTTGAAAACGGTGTTTTGTAAGCTTTTGCATGCTTAAAACAGCATTTTTATCTTGCTTTCACCAACATTAGCTATTATACACGCCAGAAACATGAATATGACAGTTTAAATACTTGAAAACAGCATTTTGTGTGTTTTTGCAAGCTGAAAACAGCTATTTTTTTATTGATTTTGCAAACATAAGCCATTACACACGACATATACATGAATATGACAGTTTAAATACTTGAAAACAGCATTTTGTATGTTTTTGCATGCTGAAAACAGCTATTTTGTCTTGATTTTGCAAACATAAGCCATTACACACGACATATACATGAATATGACAGTTTAAATACTTAAAAACGGTGTTTTGTATGCTTTTGCATGCTTAAAACAGCATTTTTATCTTGCTTTCACCAACATTATCTATTATACACGACAGAAACATGAATATGACAGTTTAAATACTTAAAAACAGCATTTTGTATGTTTTTGCAAGCTGAAAACAGTTATTTTATCTTGATTTTGCAAACATAAGCCATTACACACGACATATACATGAATATGACAGTTTAAATACTTGAAAACAGCATTTTGTATGTTTTTGCCAGCTGAAAACAGCTATTTTATCTTGATTTTGCAAACATAAGCCATTACACACGACATATACATGATTATGACAGTTTAAATACTTGAAAACGGTGTTTTGTATGCTTTTGCATGCTTAAAACAGCATTTTTATCTTTCTTTCACCAACATTAGCTATTATACACGACAGAAACATGAATATGACAGTTTAAATACTTGAAAACTGCATTTTGTATGTTTTTGCAAGCTGAAAACAGCTATTTTATCTTGATTTTGCAAACATAAGCCATTACACACGACATATACATGAATATGACAGTTAAAATACTTGAAAACAGCATTTTGTATGTTTTTGCAAGCTGAAAACAGCTATTTTATCTTGATTTTGCAAACATAAGCCATTACACACGACATATACATGAATATGACAGTTTAAATACTTGAAAACGGTGTTTTGTATGCTTTTGCATGCTTAAAACAGCATTTTTATCTTTCTTTCACCAACATTATCTATTATACATGACAGAAACATGAATATGACAGTTTAAATACTTGAAAACAGCATTTTGTATGTTTTTGCAAGCTGAAAACAGCTATTTTATCTTGATTTTGCAAACATAAGCCATTACACACGACATATACATGAATAAGACAGTTTAAATACTTGAAAACAGCATTTTGTATGTTTTTGCAAGCTGAAAATAGCTATTTTATCTTGATTTTGCAAACATAAGCCATTACACACGACATATACATGAATATGACAGTTTAAATACTTGAAAACGGTGTTTTGTAAGCTTTTGCATGCATAAAACAGCATTTTTATCTTGCTTTCACCAACATTAGCTATTATACACGCCAGAAACATGAATATGACAGTTTAAATACTTGAAAACAGCATTTTGTATGGTTTTGCAAGCTGAAAACAGCTATTTTATATTGACTTTGCAAACATAAGCCATTACACACGACATATACATGAATATGAAAGTTTAAATACTTGAAAACAGCTTTTTGTATGTTTTTGCAAGCTGAAAACAGCTATTTTATCTTGATTTTGCAAACATAAGCCATTACACACGACATATACATGAATATGACAGTTTAAATACTTGAAAACTGCATTTTGTATGTTTTTGCAAGCTGAAAACAGCTATTTTATCTTGATTTTGCAAACATAAGCCATTACACACGACATATACATGAATATGACAGTTTAAATACTTGAAAACGGTGTTTTGTAAGCTTTTGCATGCTTAAAACAGCATTTTTATATTGCTTTCACCAACATTAGCTATTATACACGCCAGAAACATGAATATGACAGTTTAAATACTTGAAAACAGCATTTTGTGTGTTTTTGCAAGCTGAAAACAGCTATTTTTTATTGATTTTGCAAACATAAGCCATTACACACGACATATACATGAATATGACAGTTTAAATACTTGAAAACAGCATTTTGTATGTTTTTGCATGCTGAAAACAGCTATTTTGTCTTGATTTTGCAAACATAAGCCATTACACACGACATATACATGAATATGACAGTTTAAATACTTAAAAACGGTGTTTTGTATGCTTTTGCATGCTTAAAACAGCATTTTTATCTTGCTTTCACCAACATTATCTATTATACACGACAGAAACATGAATATGACAGTTTAAATACTTAAAAACAGCATTTTGTATGTTTTTGCAAGCTGAAAACAGTTATTTTATCTTGATTTTGCAAACATAAGCCATTACACACGACATATACATGAATATGACAGTTTAAATACTTGAAAACAGCATTTTGTATGTTTTTGCAAGCTGAAAACAGCTATTTTATCTTGATTTTGCAAACATAAGCCATTACACACGACATATACATGAATATGAAAGTTTAAATACTTGAAAACAGCATTTTGTATGTTTTTGCAAGCTGAAAACAGTTATTTTATCTTGATTTTGCAAACATAAGCCATTACACACGACATATACATGAATATGACAGTTTAAATACTTGAAAACAGCATTTTGTATGTTTTTGCAAGCTGAAAACAGCTATTTTATCTTGATTTTGCAAACATAAGCCATTACACACGACATATACATGAATGTGACAGTTTAAATACTTAAAAACGGTGTTTTGTATGCTTTTGCATGCTTAAAACAGCATTTTTATCTTGCTTTCACCAACATTAGCTATTATACACGACAGAAACATGAATATGACAGTTTAAATACTTGAAAACAGCATTTTGTATGTTTTTGCAAGCTGAAAACAGCTTTTTTATCTTAATTTTGCAAACATAAGCCATTACACACGACATATACATGAATATGACAGTTTAAATACTTGAAAACAGCATTTTGTATGTTTTTGCAAGCTGAAAACAGCTATTTTATCTTGATTGTGCAAACATAAGCCATTACACACGACATATACATGAATATGACAGTTTAAATAATTTTTTTTTTTTTATTTAGCTTTATTTAAAGATGCTTCAACCGAAGTCATTAGCATCATTTGTTTGTTTACATTGATTATTTACATTAAATCATATTTTTTATATTTACATTATGTATTATATTTTGTACATTAGGTTTGTTTCTCTTAGATAGTTTAATATGTTTTGCGTAGATTCGCTGTTGTCTCGTAATGCAGTTTTTAGGTCGTGGATATTGTATTTTTGTCTCTCATCTTCGTAGTTTTGGCATTCTGTAATTATGTGTTCTACTGTTATTTGCTTGTTGCATGCGGTACATATTTCTGGGCCCTTTCTCTGGAAAATATGTTGGTGTGTTAATGCAGTATGTCCTATTCTTAGCCGAGTGATTACTATTTGGTGCTTTCTGTTTTTTAGTACAGTCCATTGTTTACTGTTTTCTTTAATTTTTCTCAGCTTATTCTCCAAGCTTGTTTCTTTCCATTCTGAGTCCCATTTCTTGTTTACTTTTAGTTTCATAGTGGCTAGTATGTCGTTTACTTGTGGGATTATTTGTATTGTTGGTTTAGATATGGCTTCTTTTGCACTTTTATCCGCTTCTTCGTTACCTTTTATGTTCATGTGGGACGGGATCCATAGAAGGGTAATTTGTTTGTTTTGGTTTGCAATGGCGAGGTGGATGTTTGTGTGGATTTTTTGAGTGATTGTATGAGGGGAATATATGTTCTGGATGTTTTGTAATGTGCTTTTGGAATCTGTGCATATGGTAAAGGATTGTTTAGGATGCGTAAGTATTATTTCGGTGGCTTTGAATATTGCATATATTTCTGCTGTATAAATGCTTGTGTCATCGGGTAGATGATATTGGTGTGTGTCTTCCCCTTCTATAACTACTGCTGCTCCTGTATTTTGTTCTGTCCTCGATCCGTCTGTGTACATATACTGGCTTTCTTTTCGTTTTTCTTTTATCTCCAAGAAATTTAATTTATAAATCTCTTGCGCTGTCTCTTCTTTTTTGAATTTTGTGAGGTCTATATTGATGTCTGCTTGTTTTAGTGTCCATGGTGGCGCGTTGTGGTGAGTTATTTCATCACCAGGTGACAGTGTCATATTTATTTTGTTTAGCAATTTTTGGTACGTTTGATGTAGTGGAGTCTTTGGGTGGATTTGGATACAGTTGTTTTTGTTGGTTAGGATGTGATGATATGCCGGATTTTTAGGATTCTTTGTCAAATTTAGGATGTAGGATAATGTCAATTTTTCTCGTCGATAACTCAGCGGTGGTTCTCCGGCTTCGCTGTGGATACTAATGATGGGGCTGGTACGGTATGCTCCCGTGATGAGTCTAAGGGCCGTGTTTTGTATAGTCTCTATTTGTTTTATTAGGTAGGGTTTCGCTGTTATATATAGCTGACTTCCATAGTCGAGTTTTGAACGGACTAGTGTTTTGTATATTGTTAGTAAACACTTTCGGTCTGCTCCCCAATTATGATTTGATAGAGTTCTTATTAAATTTAATCGCCTGTTACTTTGCAATTTGAGTTCTCTTATGTGCGTCTTCCATGTTAACTTCTTATCTAGATAGATACCTAAGAATTTTATTTCGTTTTTGATAGGTATGTCAGTGCTATTTAGTTTGATTGAAGGGTTTGGGTGGTGTCGCCTTAGTTTGCAAAAGTGTACCGCTTTTGTTTTATTTTCGTTAAAGGAAAAACCTGTTTGAGATGTCCAGTTTTGTATGTTGTTTACCGCCTCTTGAAGTTTCTCCGCAGATTTGTTTATGTTTGCTCCTCTGTGGTATATGACTACATCATCTGCGAATGCTGAGAGTTTTACATTTGTTGGTACATGTTTTATTATATCATTGATAGCTATAAGAAATAGTATAGGAGAAATTATTGAGCCTTGTGGTAATCCGTTTTCTTGTATTTTCTTTGGTGATGTGTATCCGTTAAATTTTACTTGGAATGTTCTATTTGAGAGGAAATTTTTGATAAATTGCAGCAAGTTTCCTTCAATGCCTATATTTTTGATAGATTTTATGATATAGTATCGCCATGTGGTATCAAACGCTTTTTTCATGTCGAAAAATATTGCCATTAGGTGTTGTTTTTGCGTGAATGCTGTTTGTATTTCTGTTGTTAATGCTATGACTTGATCTATTGTAGATCTGTGTTTTCGAAATCCACCTTGTTGGTTGATAATTATGTTGTGTGATTCTAGATACCACGTTAATCTTTTAGTAATCATTTTTTCAAAAATTTTGCATAAAATGTTTGATAATGCTATAGGTCTATAGTTTGATACATCTGTTTTATTGCTGTTTTGTTTCAATATGGGTATTATGGTCACTTCTTGCCATTTTTCTGGGAAATAGTGATTTTTCCACATGTAGTTTTAGACGTTTAATAGGTGCTCTATTGTTTCGCAAGGTAGGTTTTTAATTAATTCCGGTGGTATGTTGTCAGGTCCTGGGGTTTTTTTATCTTTTGTTTCTTTTAGTGCTGTTTGAAGTTCTGCTATGGTAAATGGATCATTTATATTGTTTTCTGAGTCATGCTGTATTGATATTTCATTTAATTCTTCTCTTGTTTTGTATTGTAAGAATTGTTCGTCGTATTGTTCATTTGATGAATTTTTCTCTATATTCTCTGCTAGAGTATTTGTTATGATTTGTGGGTCGTTAATGATCACATTGTTTATTTTAAGAGTGGTTGTATATGTATGTGTACGTTTTCCATTTATTTTTCTTATTTTGTCCCAGATTTCTTTTATAGGTGTATCTTTATTTATGCTTTTTACGTATTCTTCCCAGGATTTCTTTTTGCTTTGTCTTATGATTAATCTGCAGTTTGCTCTGCTTCTTTTTAATTCTATTAGATTATCCGTTGTTTTTCTTCGGCGATACTTATATAGGGCTTTTTTGTGCTGTCTAATTGCTTCCTCGCATTCTTTATTCCACCATGTCGTGCACTTCTTCTTTGAAGATCTAGCTTTTGTGCCAATTGCTATATCTGCTGCATTGTTTATTTTTGTTATTAGGTCTTCTATTAGGTCATTTACGTTTGTGTTGTTTTTGATTTCTGGATAGGGTATTTTCATTAGATTTTTATATAAATTCCAGTCGGCTTGCGGTAGGTTCCATTTTTTTATTTGGTTGTTTTGTATCGGGTCGGAGTCTTGGATGTGGGTGATTTTTATGGGGAAATGGTCGCTGGAATAGAGGTAGGGTAAGACATCCCAGGTTAAGCACGAGGCTAGTTTTGGGTCGCAGAAGGATAGATCTATTGTTGAGAAGTTGCCTGATCGTGCGCAGAAATGTGTTGATTGTCCTTCGTTTAATAGTACGGTATTATCAAAAATTTGTTCCAATAACTTCCCTCTCTGATCTGTGTGGTTTGATCCCCACATTATGTTGTGTGCATTCATATCGCCAATTATTACAAATGGTTTAGGTAGTTGGTTAATCAAAGTTTCGATATCCTGTTGGCTTATCGTATATGGCGGTGGGGGCAGATAGATGTTACATATAGCGATAGTATCTGGACTGTATATTTTGACGGCAATTGCTTCTAAGTTTGTTGTAAGTTGTATTTCTTCCACATGACTGCTGTTTTTGACAAATATTGCGACGCCTCCACTTCCGTGCTCTTCGTTTCGCCGATCTTTGCGGTAAGTTGTGTACCCGTTTATATTTGCTGTATGTTTTTCTTTGAGGTGGGTTTCTTGTAGGCAGATTACTTTAGGATTATGTTCTGTGGCTAATATTTGTATTTCTCCTAGATGGAGAAAGAATCCGTTTACGTTCCATTGTAAAATCATTTTTATTTTCTGTTCTTGTTTTGTGTCTTGGATGTACCTTGTCCTTGACTGAGTCGTTGTTCTTCGTATAGTTGTGTTTTTAGTTTGGTTGTTAAGTTAGTGAGTTTAATTTTTACACTCCTGTATTTTAAGTTTGGGTAAATTTCTTGTGGTAGCATTTCAATTAATTTTGGCACATTCTCTGTGTAGTCACGGGCAACTGTTAGTTTGTCTTGGGTGCTTTGTGTATCTTCTAGGAAATCAATTAATTCGTTGAATGATATGAGGTACTTTTCCGGATGTTTGTCCATTATTTCTTTTACTCCTGCCAGGAGTTCTTTTATTGATAGTATTTCACTGGGGCTATTGGATCTTGGTATTTTTGGTTTCTTTACTATTTCTTCGTCTGGTTTTTGTGTTTCTTCTACTGTTCTTTTTTGCGTATTGTTTATTTCTGCTTCAGTTTGTGATAGTGGTTCGGTTGACATTTTAGTTGATTCTGTTTCTGTGTTTAATATTGGGCTCGGTTCTATGTTTAATATTGGGCTCGTTTCTGTGTTTAATATTGGGCTCGTTTCTGAGTTTATTATTGGTCTCGTTTCTTCTGTATGTTTTTGATTTTTGTTTATTTGGCATTGTTTAGCAGTGTGCCCTTGTTTGTTACATGTTGAACATTGTAATGTGTCGTTGGATAGAAATAACCTGTATTTTGTGTTTTCGTGTATAATTTCAATGGTTTCTGGGATGAAAGTATCGTCGTCTTCATTTATAAAGATTTGTCTTCTGAAACTCAATATGTGTTGGTACTCTGGGTCTTGCATTCCTGCCCTTATGAATGATATTTGAGAAATGGGTTTGATATCTAATTTTCTCAGTTCTTTTTCAATTTCGTTATTTGGTATAGATGGGCATACGTTAGATATAATTATTCGTCTTGTAGGGGTTATTAAGCGTCTTATTTCGATTTTATTGTTTTCAATTTGGATGTATTTATGTTCTGCGATTAATTTATCTACTTCGGATTTGCTAGATAAGTAAATACATATCCGATTATTTGAAATTCGTGATGCGAAAGTAATGTTTCTTGGTGATACAATATCTCCTACTTTCTTAACGTATTCTTTGATTTGTATTTCATTTATTGCGTTTAGTATTATCGCTTGATCTTTTTTTGGGTGAATTACTGTATTTTGTTTAAGTTTTGTTGTGTATGTGTTTCGCGTTTCATGCATGTTTTGTTGGTTGTATGAGTTTATCATTTTGTTGGTATGGGTTTGTAAATTTGAGATTAATTTGTGCTAATTTCTTGTTGTGTCGGTATACGGATGTTTAGCCATTTAGCTACCTGTCAACAGGTGGCTATTTGGCGTAAGATTTTGGGTTTGTGGTGTGTGATTTTTTATTTGAGGGTTATTTTAGGGAGAGTGTGGTATGTGGGGTTTTTTGTTTGTTTATGACGGGAAGAAAGGAGAGGGATGATGTACGTAATATATATGTGTTTATTTGTTGATTTTTACCTTTATGGAAATGATTTTTTGACACAGATTGCACTGACGGTATTCACCTTGTCACTGTTCAAAGTCAACTCCTGCTCTAGTTTAAATACTTGAAAACGGTGTTTTGTAAGCTTTTGCATGCTTAAAACAGCATTTTTATCTTGCTTTCACCAACATTAGCTATTATACACGACAGAAACATGAATATGACAGTTTAAATACTTTAAAACAGCATTTTGTATGTTTTTCCAAGCTGAAAACAGCTATTTTATATAGATTTTGCAAACATAAGCCATTACACACGACATATACATGAATAAGACAGTTTAAATACTTGAAAACGATGTTTTGTATGCTTTTGCATGCTTAAAACAGCATTTTTATCTTGCTTTCACCAACATTAGCAATTATACACGACAGAAACATGAATATGACAGTTTAAATACTTGAAAACAGCACTTTGTATGTTTTTGTAAGCTGATAACAGCTATTTTATCTTGATTTTGCAAACACAAGCTATTATACACGACATATTTAAGAATATGACAGTTTAAATACTTGAAAACGGTGTTTTGTATGCTTTTGCATTCTTAAAACAGCATTTTTATCTTGCTTTCATCAACATTAGCTATTATACACGACAGAAACATGAATATGACAGTTTATATACTTGAAAACAGCATTTTGTATGTTTTTGCAAGCTGAAAACAGCTATTTTATCTTGATTTTGCAAACACAAGCTATTATACACGACATATACAAGAATATGACAGTTTAAATACTTGAAAACGGTGTTTTGTATGCTTTTGCATGCTTAAAACAGCATTTTTATCTTGCTTTCACCAACATTAGCTATTATACACGCCAGAAACATGAATATAACAGTTTAAATACTTGAAAACGGTGTTTTGTATGCTTTTGCATGCTTAAAACAGCATTTTTATCTTGCTTTCACCAACATTTGCTATAATACACGACAGAAACATGAATATGACAGTTTAAATACTTGAATACAGCATTTTGTATGTTTTTGCAAGCTGAAAACAGCTATTTTATCTTGATTTTGCAAACATAAGCCATTACACACGACATATACATGAATATGACAGTTTAAATACTTGAAAACGGTGTTTTGTATGCTTTTGCATGCTTAAAACAGCATTTTTATTTTGCTTTCACTAACATTTGCTATAATACACGACAGAAACATGAATATGACAGTTTAAATACCTGAATACAGCATTTTGTATGTTTTTCAAGCTGAAAACAGCTATTTTATCTTGATTTTGCAAACATAAGCCACTACACACGACATATACATGAATATGACAGTTTAAATACTTGAAAACGGTGTTTTGTATGCTTTTGCATGCTTAAAACAGCATTCTTATCTTGCTTTTACCAACATTAGCTATTATACACGACAGAAACATGAATATGACAGTTTAAATACTTGAAAACGGTGTTTTGTATGCTTTTGCATGCTTAAAACAGCATTTTATCTTGCTTTCACCAAAATTAGCTATTATACACGACAGAAACATGAATATAACAGTTTAAATACTTGAAAACAGCATTTTGTATGTTTTTGCAAGCTGAAAACAACTATTTTAACTTGATTTTGCAAACATAAGCCATTACACACGACATATAAATGAATATGACAGTTTAAATACTTGAAAACGGTGTTTTGTATGCTTTTGCATGCTAAAAACAGCATTTTTATCTTGATTTCACCAACATTAGCTATTATACATGACAGAAACATGAATATGGCAGTTTAAATACTTAAAAACAGCATTTTGTATGTTTTTGCAAGCTGAAAACAGCTATTTTATCTTGATTTTGCAAACACAAGCTATTATACACGACATATACAAGAATATGACAGTTTAAATACTTGAAAACGGTGTTTTGTATGCTTTTGCATGCTAAAAACAGCATTTTTATCTTGCTTTCACAAACATTAGCTATTATACACGACAGAAACATGAATATGACAGTTTAAATACTTGAAAACAGCATTTTGTATGTTTTTGCAAGCTGAAAACAGCTATTTTATCTTGATTTTGCAAACATAAGCCATTACACACGACATATACATGAATATGACAGTTTAAATACTTGAAAACAGCATTTTGTATGTTTTTGCAAGCTGAGAACAGCTATTTTATCTTGATTTTGCAAACATAAGCCATTATACACGACATATACATGAATATGACAGTTTAAATACTTGAAAACGGTGTTTTGTAAGCTTTTGCATGCTTAAAACAGCATTTTTATCTTGCTTTCACCAACATTAGCTATTATACACGCCAGAAACATGAATATGACAGTTTAAATACTTGAAAACAGCATTTTGTGTGTTTTTGCAAGCTGAAAACAGCTATTTTATCTTGATTTTGCAAACATAAGCCATTACACACGACATATACATGAATATGACAGTTTAAATACTTGAAAACAGCATTTTGTATGTTTTTGCATGCTGAAAACAGCAATTTTATCTTGATTTTGCAAACATAAGCCATTACACACGACATATACATGAATATGACAGTTTAAATACTTAAAAACGGTGTTTTGTATGCTTTTGCATGCTTAAAACAGCATTTTTATCTTGCTTTCACCAACATTATCTATTATACACGACAGAAACATGAATATGACAGTTTAAATACTTAAAAACAGCATTTTGTATGTTTTTGCAAGCTGAAAACAGTTATTTTATCTTGATTTTGCAAACATAAGCCATTACACACGACATATACATGAATATGACAGTTTAAATACTTGAAAACAGCATTTTGTATGTTTTTGCAAGCTGAAAACAGCTATTTTATCTTGATTTTGCAAACATAAGCCATTACACATGACATATAATGTAGTAATGTTTCAACGTGAGTAGACGTGCATTTTTTCAGCTGCTCTGAATTTCTATTCTCGTAGTGCCAAAATATACTAAATTAGTATCTTAGTGCCAAAATTATACTTACTTGTGCTACGGTTTTTATATCTTATCATTATTTTAATCATGAGTCGCCATACTACCGAAGTTATGAGTAAACTTCTCAGTGATGATAACTTCATCACCAAATTGGCCGATGAAATCTTCACGAGACTCAACGTCAAATTGGAGGAACAAAAGATGAAATACGAAGCCATCATCAATGATCTTAACACCAAAAATCTACAACTTGAAGCTGAAATCGACAACTTGGAGCAGTACTCAAGAAGGAATTGCATCCGTGTGTTTGGTGTTCCTGAAGATCCATCTGAAGATGCCGAACTCAAGGTTTGTGAAATATTTAAAGACAAACTTTTAATCGATGTCCTTCCAGAAAATATTGATCGTTGTCACCGTGTTGGGAAAGTGCATCGACCTAGTGCTAGTGATAAGTCCGTGCTTGTTCGTCAACGTCCTCGCCCAATTATTGTCAAATTTACGTCTTACAAAACGCGAAGCATCATACTAAAAAATAAAAAACATCTAAAAGGCACAGATTTTTCTGTTAAAGAAGATCTTACCAAGAAGCGCCTTGACTGCTTTAAAAGTATCAGCAAAAAGTTTGGCTTCCGTAATGTCTGGACTGTCGACGGCAATATATTTTATAAATCTAATAATGTTGTAAAAAAGGTTACAATATTTGACAAGTTATACTTGGATAATTTGTAATTTGTACAGTATCACTGTCTCTCGGTTTTCATTAATAGCACTATGTTCTCTTTTTGTGACGCACTATAATTTTATATTTCTTATATTTGTCAGCTGTTAAATTTCAACACTTCATACTCGATCGAATGTAAACAGTGAATCGATTGTACTTTATATTTTTCATTATTCATTGTACTTTGAACCTGCATATATTTAGTCTTTAACGGTTTAATTAAGAAACTTTGTTTATTCTCCCTCAATTTGCTGTGTTCGTTTTTTTTCAATACATTTATGGATATTTACTATCAGAATGCTAGGGGTTTAAATTCTAAATTAACAGATGTTTACAATAACAGTCTTATAGGTAATTATGATTTAATTCTAATTACAGAAACATGGCTCAATCACTCTGTTTATAACAATGAAGTTCTAGATAGTAATAATTATTCAATTTATAGAAAAGACCGGGATAATGCCAGAGTAGGCAAATCTCGTGGTGGCGGTGTCTTGTGTGCTGTCCACACTAAGCATAAATCCTCACTTGTAAAACTTGATTTACATATTAATTCTGTCGCTGATATTATTTGTGTAAAAGTTCATTTAAACACGGGGAAAACTCTAATTGTTGTAGTTATTTATTCCCCTCCACCTATCTCAGCAGTACAGCAAGACTTGATCTACGACTGTCTTGAATCATCTGGAGCCTTGTTTAATAATGATTTTATCTTAGTGGGGGATCTAAATGTCACTGATCTAGTTCATTATTATAATTCTAAATTTACCAATAATCACGTAGCCCGTTTTAATAATTTCTGTAATTTTCTTGGTGGATCACAATATAATAAAATCCTCAATTCTGATAATCGTCTCCTTGATGTTGTAGTATCCAACTTAAATTGTACTGTATCACATGATGATAATCCTTTAGTACGCGAAGATAATTATCATCCTTCACTTAATATTAACGTAAACTCTGTAACTCATGCTACTCTCAATTCTACATTTAATAATAATAGGTATTATAATTTCCGTCTAGCGGACTTTGAAATAATGTATTCATTATTAAATGAGACAGATTGGAATACTATGAAGTCATGCAATGATGTCAATGAAGCTCTATCAGAGTTTTATGCTCTGCTTGACAATGTCTTTCAGAGATGTGTGCCTAGAACCCGTAAAAAAAATTCGCATTATCCACCTTGGTTTACAACACAAATTATTAAAAATATTAAACTCAAAGCTAAAGCTCACAAACTTTACAAGTTATAAGTAATGATTATTATTACAACGAATTTAAAGCATTGAGATCTAAATTAAAAATAGATATTAAAATTGCTTATCGCAACTATATATCTGATGTTGAAAATAAAATTGTTGGTGAACCAAAATTTTTCTGGTCATACGTAAATAAAATGAAGCAAACTACACGAATTCCTGGTAACATGTATCTGAAAGACATTCAACTACAATCAACAACATCCATTGCACAAGGCTTTGCTGACTATTTTGGTAGTGTTTACTCTTCTAACATTCAATGCATTGACTTCTCCAGCATCTCATCTGACTCAGTAACTCTTGATCAGCTTAATATTAAATCAATAACAAGGGATGATATTAAATACGCTATAAATAAGCTCAAGGTTTCCTCTTCTCCTGGTCCTGATAATTTCCCGGCATTTATACTAAAGGGTTGTCGTGATATATTTATTGAGCCTTTATTGATTATTTTCAACATGTCTCTTAGAACCAACACTTTTCCTGATCTTCTAAAAAAATCCGTTGTTTCTCCTATTCTTAAATCCGGTGATGCCCACAATGTAGAAAATTACAGACCTATTTGCATACTATCTAATATAGCAAAATGTTTTGAAAAAATTCTTTACAAATACATGTACAGTCATGTCATTAGATCCATCACCCCCTACCAGCATGGCTTCGTAAGTGGTAATTCTACGTGTACTAATTTAGTGAATTTTACGGAATATATTACCAAATCTATGAATAAAAATACTCAAGTGGATGTAATTTACACTGACTTTGCTAAGGCATTCGACAAGGTAAATCATGATATTTTGCTCTACAAACTTCAGCATCAATTCAGCTTCTCGCCTGCTCTGATTAGTTTTTTCGAATCTTACATTAAAAATCGACAGAATTACGTTTATTACAATAATTGTAAATCAAAATATTTCATGCCTTCCTCTGGTGTTCCTCAAGGATCTAACCTCGGTCCGTAATTTTTTATACTTTTTATAAATGACATTACTACCTATGTTAAACACTCGGAACTGTTGTTATATGCAGATGACTTGAAATTGTTTAAAATTATAAATTGTCATCATGACTTTTTGCTTCTACAGTCTGATATTGACAATCTCCATAAATGGTCTGTTATCTCACAATTATTTTTTAACATTAAGAAATGTAAAATAATGACATATTCTATGAAACTAAATCCAGTTATTTATATTTATAATATGGGTTGGTTATCCTTGGTTAGGGTTACGCAGTGTAAGGATATGGGTGTCATTTTTGATCCAAAACTAACATCCTCACTATATATTGACTTTTTAGTCACAACTTCTTACAAAATTTTAGGTTTTATTATCAGAAATTCTTCACATTTCACTAATATAACGACAATCAGATCCTTATACTACTCGTTTGTACGCTCTAAGCTTGAGTATTGTCTTGTGGTCTGGAATCCTTTGTATAGTAATCAAAGTGATGAAATTGAACGAATCCAGAGAAAGTTTGTTAGGTTCTGTGCACGGAAATTTTTTAATTCTTTCAATTGTTACACGTACAGTTACTCCAGCTCTTTACAATATTTCAATATGGTAACTCTTGAGAATCGACGAAATATTCTGTCCTGTCTCTATTTATATAAACTTATTCATGGCCACATTAATGATGCTCCAGCTTTGGAAAATATAGACTTTGCCGTACCACGTTCTCAAATTAGATCAGTCAGTGCAAAATATACATTTAAATTATCATTTACGGCAACGAACTATGAACTAAGAGCGCCTGTCAGAAGAATGTGTCAGATTTTTAACAACTATATTTCGAACACAGACATTGATTTGTTTTATTATAGTCTGTATAGATTTAAAAATAGTTTAATTATTTAATTCTCTGGTATGTGAAATTTATGTATATGTTTTTGTTCTCTTTCTTTATTGTTATGTTGAAACTGTTGTATTCTATGTTTTGTTCTCCAGCCCTCAGTAATTGGGTTACAGTCTCTGTAACCTGTTGAGCGGCTGTTAATAATAAATAAATAAATAAATAAATATACATGAATATGACAGTTTAAATACTTGAAAACGGTGTTTTGTATGCTTTTGCATGCTTAAAACAGCATTTTTATCTTGCTTTCACCAACATTAGCTATAATACACAACAGAAACATGAATATGACAGTTTAAATACTTGAAAACAGCATTTTGTATGTTTTTGCAAGCTGAAAACAGCTATTTTATTTTAATTTTGCAAACATAAGCCATTACACACGACATATACATGAATATGACAGTTTAAATACTGGAAAACAGCATTTTGTATGTTTTTGCAAGATGAAAACAGCTATTTTATCTTGATTGTGCAAACATAAGCTATTACACACGACATATACATGAATATGACAGTTTAAATACTTGAAAACGGTGTTTTGTAAGCTTTTGCATGCTTAAAACAGCAATTTTATCTTGCTTTCACCAACATTAGCTATTATACACGCCAGAAACATGAATATGACAGTTTAAATACTTTAAAACAGCATTTTGTATGTTTTTCCAAGTTGAAAACAGCTATTTTATATTGATTTTGCAAACATAAGCCATTACACACGACATATACATGAATAAGACAGTTTAAATACTTGAAAACGATGTTTTGTATGCTTTTGCATGCTTAAAACAGCATTTTTATCTTGCTTTCACCAACATTAGCAATTATACACGACAGAAACATGAATATGACAGTTTAAATACTTGAAAACAGCACTTTGTATGTTTTTGTAAGCTGAAAACAGCTATTTTATCTTGATTTTGCAAACACAAGCTATTATACACGACATATTTAAGAATATGACAGTTTAAATACTTGAAAACGGTGTTTTGTATGCTTTTGCATGCTTAAAACAACATTTTTATCTTGCTTTCATCAACATTAGCTATTATACACGACAGAAACATGAATATGACAGTTTATATACTTGAAAACAGCATTTTGTATGTTTTTGCAAGCTGAAAACAGCTATTTTATCTTGATTTTGCAAACACAAGCTATTATACACGACATATACAAGAATATGACAGTTTAAATACTTGAAAACGGTGTTTTGTATGCTTTTGCATGCTTAAAACAGCATTTTTATCTTGCTTTCACCAACATTAGCTATTATACACGCCAGAAACATGAATGTAACAGTTTAAATACTTGAAAACGGTGTTTTGTATGCTTTTGCATGCTTAAAACAGCATTTTTATCTTGCTTTCACCAACATTTGCTATAATACACGACAGAAACATGAATATGACAGTTTAAATACTTGAATACAGCATTTTGTATGTTTTTGCAAGCTGAAAACAGCTATTTTATCTTGATTTTGCAAACATAAGCCATTACACACGACATATACATGAATATGACAGTTTAAATACTTGAAATCGGTGTTTTGTATGCTTTTGCATGCTTAAAACAGCATTTTTATTTTGCTTTCCCTAACATTTGCTATAATACACGACAGAAACATGAATATGACAGTTTAAATACCTGAATACAGCATTTTGTATGTTTTTCAAGCTGAAAACAGCTATTTTATCTAGATTTTGCAAACATAAGCCATTACACACGACATATACATGAATATGACAGTTTAAATACTTGAAAACGGTGTTTTGTATGCTTTTGCATGCTTAAAACAGCATTCTTATCTTGCTTTTACCAACATTAGCTATTATACACGACAGAAACATGAATATGACAGTTTAAATACTTGAAAACGGTGTTTTGAATGCTTTTGCATGCTTAAAACAGCATTTTTATCTTGCTTTCACCAAAATTAGCTATTATACACGACAGAAACATGAATATAACAGTTTAAATACTTGAAAACAGCATTTTGTATGTTTTTGCAAGCTGAAAACAACTATTTTATCTTAATTTTGCAAACGTAAGCCATTACACACGACATATAAATGAATATGACAGTTAAAATACTTAAAAACGGTGTTTTGTATGCTTTTGCATGCTAAAAACAGCATTTTTATCTTGATCTCACCAACATTAGCTATTATACAAGACAGAAACATGAATATGGCAGTTTAAATACTTAAAAACAGCATTTTGTATGTTTTTGCAAGCTGAAAACAGCTATTATATCTTGATTTTGCAAACACAAACTATTATACACGACATATACAAGAATATGACAGTTTTAATACTTGAAAACGGTGTTTTGTATGCTTTTGCATGCTAAAAACAGCATTTTTATCTTGCTTTCACAAACATTAGCTATTATACACGACAGAAACATGAATATGACAGTTTAAATACTTGAAAACAGCATCTTGTATGTTTTTGCAAGCTGAAAACAGCTATTTTATCTTGATTTTGCAAACATAAGCCATTACACACGACATATACATGAATATGACAGTTTAAATACTTGAAAACAGCATTTTGTATGTTTCTGCAAGCCGAAAACAGCTATTTTCTCTTGATTTTGCAAACATAAGGCATTACACACGACATATACATAAATATGCAAGTTTAAATACATGAAAACAGCATTTTGTATGTTTTTGCAAGCTGAAAACAGCTATTTTATCTTGATTTTGCAAACATAAGCCATAACACACGACATATACATGAATATGACAGTTTAAATACTTGAAAACGGTGTTTTGTAATCTTTTGCATGCTTAAAACAGCATTTTTATTTTGCTTTCACCAACATTTGCTATAAAACACGACAGAAACATGAATATGACAGTTTAAATACTTGAATACAGCATTTTGTATGTTTTTGCAAGCTGAAAACAGCTATTTTATCTTGATTTTGCAAACATAAGCCATTACACACGACATATACATGAATATGACAGTTTAAATACTTGAAAACGGTGTTTTGTATGCATTTGCATGCTTAAAACAGCATTTTTATCTTGCTTTCACCAACATTAGCTATAATACACGACAGAAACATAAATATGACAGTTTAAATACTTGAAAACAGCATTTTGTATGTTTTTGCAAGCTGAAAACAGCTATTTTATCTTGATTTTGCAAACATAAGCCATTACATACGACATATACATGAATATGACAGTTTAAACATTTGAAAGCAGTATTTTGTATGTTTTGCAAGCTAAAAACAGCTATTTTATCTTGATTTTGCAAACATAAGCCATTATGACAGTTTAAATACTTGAAAACGGTGTTTTGTATGCTTTTGCATGCTTAAAACAGCATTCTTATCTTGCTTTTACCAACATTAGCTATTATACACGACAGAAACATGAATATGACAGTTTAAATACTTGAAAACGGTGTTTTGAATGCTTTTGCATGCTTAAAACAGCATTTTTATCTTGCTTTCACCAAAATTAGCTATTATACACGACAGAAACATGAATATAACAGTTTAAATACTTGAAAACAGCATTTTGTATGTTTTTGCAAGCTGAAAACAACTATTTTATCTTGATTTTGCAAACGTAAGCCATTACACACGACATATAAATGAATATGACAGTTAAAATACTTGAAAACGGTGTTTTGTATGCTTTTGCATGCTAAAAACAGCATTTTTATCTTGATTTCACCAACATTAGTTATTATACAAGACAGAAACATGAATATGGCAGTTTAAATACTTAAAAACAGCATTTTGTATGTTTTTGCAAGCTGAAAACAGCTATTATATCTTGATTTTGAAAACACAAACTATTATACACGACATATACAAGAATATGACAGTTTTAATACTTGAAAACGGTGTTTTGTATGCTTTTGCATGCTAAAAACAGCATTTTTATCTTGCTTTCACAAACATTAGCTATTATACACGACAGAAACATGAATATGACAGTTTAAATACTTGAAAACAGCATCTTGTATGTTTTTGCAAGCTGAAAACAGCTATTTTATCTTGATTTTGCAAACATAAGCCATTACACACGACATATACATGAATATGACAGTTTAAATACTTGAAAACAGCATTTTGTATGTTTCTGCAAGCCGAAAACAGCTATTTTCTCTTGATTTTGCAAACATAAGGCATTACACACGACATATACATGAATATGCAAGTTTAAATACTTGAAAACAGCATTTTGTATGTTTTTGCAAGCTGAAAACAGCTATTTTATCTTGATTTTGCAAACATAAGCCATAACACACGACATATACATGAATATGACAGTTTAAATACTTGAAAACGGTGTTTTGTAATCTTTTGCATGCTTAAAACAGCATTTTTATTTTGCTTTCACCAACATTTGCTATAATACACGACAGAAACATGAATATGACAGTTTAAATACTTGAATACAGCATTTTGTATGTTTTTGCAAGCTGAAAACAGCTATTTTATCTTGATTTTGCAAACATAAGCCATTACACACGACATATACATGAATATGACAGTTTAAATACTTGAAAACGGTGTTTTGTATGCTTTCGCATGTTTAAAACATCTATTTTATCTTGATTTTGCAAACATAAGCCATTACACACGACATATACATGAATATGAAAGTTTAAATACTTGAAAACAGCATTTTGTATGTTTTTGCAAGCTGGAAACAGCTATTTTATCTTGATTTTGCAAATATAAGCCATTACACACGACATATACATGAATATTATAGTTTAAATAATTGAAAACGGTGTTTTGAATGCTTTTGCATGCTTAAAACAGCATTTTTATCTTGCTTTCACCAAAATTAGCTATTATACACGACAGAAACATGAATATAACAGTTTAAATACTTGAAAACAGCATTTTGTATGTTTTTGCAAGCTGAAAACAACTATTTTATCTTGATTTTGCAAACGTAAGCCATTACACACGACATATAAATGAATATGACAGTTAAAATACTTGAAAACGGTGTTTTGTATGCTTTTGCATGCTAAAAACAGCATTTTTATCTTGATTTCACCAACATTAGCTATTATACAAGACAGAAACATGAATATGGCAGTTTAAATACTTAAAAACAGAATTTTGTATGTTTTTGCAAGCTGAAAACAGCTATTATATCTTGATTTTGCAAACACAAACTATTATACACGACATATACAAGAATATGACAGTTTTAATACTTGAAAACGGTGTTTTGTATGCTTTTGCATGCTAAAAACAGCATTTTTATCTTGCTTTCACAAACATTAGCTATTATACACGACAGAAACATGAATATGACAGTTTAAATACTTGAAAACAGCATCTTGTATGTTTTTGCAAGCTGAAAACAGCTATTTTATCTTGATTTTGCAAACATAAGCCATTACACACGACATATACATGAATATGACAGTTTAAATACTTGAAAACAGCATTTTGTATGTTTCTGCAAGCCGAAAACAGCTATTTTCTCTTGATTTTGCAAACATAAGGCATTACACACGACATATACATGAATATGCAAGTTTAAATACTTGAAAACAGCATTTTGTACGTTTTTGCAAGCTGAAAACAGCTATTTTATCTTGATTTTGCAAACATAAGCCATAACACACGACATATACATGAATATGACAGTTTAAATACTTGAAAACGGTGTTTTGTAATCTTTTGCATGCTTAAAACAGCATTTTTATTTTGCTTTCACCAACATTTGCTATAATACACGACAGAAACATGAATATGACAGTTTAAATACTTGAATACAGCATTTTGTATGTTTTTGCAAGCTGAAAACAGCTATTTTATCTTGATTTTGCAAACATAAGCCATTACACACGACATATACATGAATATGACAGTTTAAATACTTGAAAACGGTGTTTTGTATGCTTTTGCATGCTTAAAACAGCATTCTTATCTTGCTTTTACCAACATTAGCTATTATACACGACAGAAACATGAATATGACAGTTTAAATACTTGAAAACGGTGTTTTGTATGCTTTTGCATGTTTAAAACATCTATTTTATCTTGATTTTGCAAAAATAAGCCATTACACACGACATATACATGAATATGAAAGTTTAAATACTTGAAAACAGCATTTTGTATGTTTTTGCAAGCTGGAAACAGCTATTTTATCTTGATTTTGCAAATATAAGCCATTACACACGACATATATATGAATATTATAGTTTAAATAATTGAAAACGGTGTTTTGTATGCTTTTGCATGCTTAAAACAGCATTTTTATCTTGCTTTCACAAACATTAGCTATAATACACGACAGAAACATGAATATGACAGTTTAAATACTTGAAAACAGCATTTTGTATGTTTTTGCAAGCTGAAAACAGCTATTTTATCTTGATTTTGCAAACATAAGCCATTACATACGACATATACATGAATATGACAGTTTAAACATTTGAAAGCAGCATTTTGTATGTTTTGCAAGCTAAAAACAGCTATTTTATCTTGATTTTGCAAACATAAGCCATTACACACGACATATACATGAATATGACAGTTTAAATACTTGAAAACGGTGTTTTGTATGATTTTGCATGCTTAAAACAGCATTCTTATCTTGATTTTACCAACATTAGCTATTATACACGACAGAAACATGAATATGACAGTTTAAATACTTGAAAATGGTGTTTTGTATGCTTTTGCATGCTTAAAACAGCATTTTTATCTTGCTTTCACCAAAATTAGCAATTATACACAACAGAAACATGAATATAACAGTTTAAATACTTGAAAACAGCATTTTGTATGTTTTTGCAAGCTAAAAACAACTATTTTATCTTGATTTTGCAAACATAAGCCATTACACACGACATATACATGAATATGACAGTTTAAATACTTGAAAACGGTGTTTTGTATGCTTTTGCATGCTTATAACAGCATTTTTATCTTGATTTCACCAACATTAGCTATTATACACGACAGAAACATGAATATGGCAGTTTAAATACTTAAAAACAGCATTTTGTATGTTTTTGCAAGCTGAAAACAGCTACTTTATCTTGATTTTGCAAACACAAGCTATTATACACGACATATACAAGAATATGACAGTTTAAATACTTGAAAACGGTGTTTTGTATGCTTTTGCATGCTAAAAACAGCATTTTTATCTTGCTTTCACAAACATTAGCTATTATACACGACAGAAACATGAATATGACAGTTTAAATACTTGACAACAGCATTTTGTATGTTTTTGCAAGCTGAAAACAGCTACTTTCTCTTGATTTTGCAAACATAAGGCATTTACACACGACATATACATGAATATGCAAGTTTAAATACTTGAATACAGCATTTTGTATGTTTTTGCAAGCTGAAAACAGCTATTTTATCTTGATTTTGCAAACATAAGCCATAACACACGACATATACATGAATATGACAGTTTAAATACTTGAAAACGGTGTTTTGTATGCTTTTGCATGCTTAAAACAGCATTTTTATTTTGCTTTCACCAACATTTGCTATAATATACGGCAGAAACATGAATATGACAGTTTAAATACTTGAATACAGCATTTTGTATGTTTTTGCAAGCTGAAAACAGCTATTTTATCTTGATTTTGCAAACATAAGCCATTACACACGACATATACATGAATATGACAGTTTAAATACTTGAAAACGGTGTTTTGTATGCTTTTGCATGCTTAAAACAGCATTCTTATCTTGCTTTTACCAACATTAGCTATTATACACGACAGAAACATGAATATGACAGTTTTAAATACTTTGAAAACGGTGTTTTGTATGCTTTTGCATGCTTAAAACAGCATTTTTATCTTGCTTTCACCAAAATTAGCTCTTATACACGACAGAAACATGAATATGACAATTTATATACTTGAAAACAGCATTTTGTATGTTTTTGCAAGCTGAAAACAGCTATTAATCTTGATTTTGCAAACATAAGCCATTACACACGACATATACATGAATATGACAGTTTAAATACTTGAAAGCGGTGTTTTGTATGCTTTTGCATGCTTAAAAACAGCATTTTTATCTTGCTTTCACCAACATTAGCTATTATACACGACAGAAACATGAATAAGACAGTTTAAATACTTTGAAAACAGCATTTTGTATGTTTTTGTGCAAGCTGAAAACAGCTATTTTATCTTGATTTTGCAAACATAAGCCATTACAACACGACATATACAAAGAATATGACAGTTAAAATACTTGAAAACGGCATTTTGTATGTTTCTGCAAGCCGAAAACAGCTATTTTAACTTGATTTTTCAAACACAAGCTATTATACACGACATATACAAGAATATGACAGTTTAAATACTTGAAAACGGTGTTTTGTATGCTTTTGCATGCTTAAAACAGCATTTTTATCTTGCTTTCACCAACATTAGCTATTATACACGACAGAAACATGAATATGACAGTTTAAATACTTAAAAACGGTGTTTTGTATGCTTTTGCATGCTTAAAACAACATTTTATTATTTTGCTTTCACCAACATTAGACATTATACACGACAGAAACATGAATATGATAATTTAAATACTTGAAACACAGCATTTTGTATGTTTTTGCAAGCTGAAAACAGCTATTTAATCTTGATTTTGCAAACATAAGCCATTACAACACGACATATACATGAATATGACAGTTTAAATAGCTTGAAAACGGTGTTTTTGTATGCTTTTTGCATGCTTAAAACAGCATTTTTTATCTTGCTTTCACCAACATTAGCTATTATACACGACAGAAACATGAATATGACAGTTTAAATACTTGAAAACAGCATTTTGTATGTTTTTGCCAAGCTGAAAACAGCTATTTAATCTTGATTTTGCAAACATAAGCCATTACACACGACATATACATGAATATGACAGTTTAAATACTTTGAAAACGGTGTTTTGTATGCTTTTGCATGCTTAAAACAGCATTTTTATCTTGCTTTCACCAACATTAGCTATTATACACGACAGAAACATGAATATGACAGTTTAAATACTTTAAAACAGCATTTTGTATGTTTTTGCAAGCTGAAAACAGCTATTTTATCTTGATTTTTGCAAACATAAAGCCATAACACACGACATATACATGAATATGACAAGTTTAAATACTTGAAAACGGTGTTTTGTAATCTTTTGCATGCTTAAAACAGCATTTTTATTTTGCGCTTTCACCAACATTTGCTATAATACACGACAGAAACCATGAATATGACAGTTTAAAATACTTGAATACAGCATTTTGTATGTTTTTGCAAGAGCTGAAAACAGCTATTTTATCTTGATTTTGCAAACATAAGCCATTACTACACGACATATACATGAATATGACAGTTTAGAAATACTTGAAAACGGTGTTTTGTATGCTTTTGCATGCTTAAAACAGCATTCTTAATCTTGCTTTTACCAACATTAGCTATTAGATACACGACAGAAACATGAATATGACAGTTTAAATACTTGAAAACGGTGTTTCTTGTATGCTTTTGCAATGTTTAAAACATCTTATTTTATCTGATTTTGCAAAATATAAGCCATTACACACGACATATACATGAATATGAAAGTTTAAAATACTTGAAAACAGCATTTTGTATGTTTTTGCAAGCTGGAAACAGCTATTTTTATCGTGATTTTGCAAATATAAGCCATTACACACGACATATATATGAATATTATAGTTTAAATAATTGAAAACGGTGTTTTGTATGCTTTTGCATGCTTAAAACAGCATTTTTATCTTGCTTTCACAAACATTAGCTATAATACACGACAGAAACATGAATATGACAGTTTAAATACTTGAAAACAGCATTTTGTATGTTTTTGCAAGCTGAAAACAGCTATTTTATCTTGATTTTTGCAAACATAAGCCATTACATACGACATATACATGAATATGACAGTTTAAACATTTGAAAGCAGCATTTTGTTATGTATTGCAAGCTAAAAAACAGCTATTTTATCTTGATTTTGCAAACATAAGCAATTACAACACGACATATACATGAATATGACAGTTTAAATACTTGAAAACGGTGTTTTGTATGATTTTGCATGCTTAAAACAGCATTCTTATCTTGATTTTACCAACATTAGCTATTATACACGACAGAAACATGAATATGACAGTTTAAATACTTGAAAATGGTGTTTTGTATGCTTTTGCATGCTTAAAAACAGCATTTTTATCTTGCTTTCA